>JAYESA010000020.1:27700047-27852547 GCA_036927795.1 Iris macrosiphon | reverse complement strand
CTTGGGATTCTACTAGGTTTACCTTAGCCTTAGACTCAGACTTAGGGTTAGACCTTAGCCTAATTTGTTCTTCTGTTCTAATTTTTTTTAGGACTTGAGCAAATGTAAGGTCACCTTGTGTATGAATAAGATATTTATTAACATCAGATCAAGAAGGAGGGAGCTTATCTACCAAACAGGCTATTTTATACTCAGTAGAAAAGAAAGTACCTTTGGCTTGAATATGACTAAGATATTCTTGGAATTCATGTATTTGGTCATTCATAGGTTTATTATATACCATAAAGTATCTATTGAATGAGGAGGAATTGAATCTTTCAATTCTAGCATCATCACAGTTATATTCATCTTCCAAAAGCTTTTCAAAGTTCTTTAGCACTCTTATATTCAAAGAATATGCCATATAATGATTCAGACAAAGCACTTAGAATTTTATAGAAGCGGTGACAGTCTATTTTCTTAGGAGTTTTGGGTTTTGAGGAGCTGGTGGATTTGGACACTCCTACGTCAGACTCGGTGTCATCAGAATCATTTGTGATGGGTGTGAAACCATCAAAGGCTGAGATCAGCCCTAAAGTTGTGAGCTAAAATTTTATTTGACTATGTCATCTCTTAAAGTAGGTCCCGTTGAACTTAGCAAGTTTAGCAATAAAAGTATTTTTCTTGCCAGCCATGATTGCTAATGTGAATAGTCTGAAATCGTAAAATATGTGTTTTACTCAATAATAAAGTCTAGTGTTCTAAAAGAATAGTTTGAGTGTTTTTTCTAATCAACCTTACGAAATCTTTAGTCTATCAAGTGTTGATTAACTTGGGTTAGTTGTAGGGGCCGGTTCCCAGCTAGCGGTGGTCCAAAGATACTTCAGTACTGTGTCGCTTAGGGCTATTTACACCCGGTTAACAGAAGGACCATTTCGACTTATTTCCAAATTTATCTCAACATTTAGAATTCAGACTCAAAGGGATTTGCAGTTTCACTTTAACTATTTTTTTTACTTCTAGAAAATAATTTCTATTATTTTAAGTTGCAGTAGAAATATACCCAAACACTATTTTCGCAAGGCAGGGTATATAAATAATTTGATATGTAAGAAATTGTTCAATTACAATTAAAATTTAAATTTGATACAAGTTGTTACAGAACCTAATTGAAATGAAAAACTACTAAACTTATTTAATTATTTGCTAGAAACAAAATTGCTATAGTGACTTTAAACAACTATGAACAACTTAGTAGCAAACAACCAGATTTCTATTGTTACAGTAGATATTTAGCAAATGATTTTATTTGGTTTTAGAAGGTTGTTTTGTTTGTTACAAAAAAAAACTACAAGAAATGAAGTTGACAACAAGCAAAATTATTATAATAAGCAAATTTGAACAAGTAACAAAGGTTATTTTGTTAGAGTAAGCAAATTCTACAATAATGTAGCGATAGCAAATTCTACAACAAATGAAGTTGATAGCAAGCAAAATTATTTTTGTTGCAGTAACGCAATGTAGCTTACACTTATATCATTCTAAATGAGACTGATTTGGGTTACTGGTATATCTACTTAGTCTTCCAATAGCAAATGCAATATCAGGTCTGGTCCTGTTTGTTATATACATGAGAGAACCTATCATCTGTGAATATCTATGTTGTTTCATATGTGGTCCTTCATTCTTTTTTAGAACAATACTACTGTCATAAGGAGTAGGGGAAGGTTTCTTATCAAAAAATTCAAATTTTCTTAGCATTTTCTCAATCGAGTGTGCTAAGGATAGAGTATAACCCCTTTTGCATTTGGACACTTGCATTCCTAGAATCAAGTTTGCTTCACCTATGTCTTTCATATCAAATTGGTTAGATAAATAATTCTTAGTATTATTTATCAATTCCAGTGATGATCCTAGAATAAGGATTCCATCTACATACAAGCATAAAATGACACAACTCTTACCTGTATTTTTAGAGTATATACATTTGTCATACTCATTTGGCAAAAATTCATATTCAGAAATCATCTTGTCAAATTTGTTGTGCCATTGCTTGGGAGCTTGTTTAGGCCATAAAGATATTTTACTAATCTATACACTTTCTTTTCTTGACCTTTAGCGATTAACCTTCAGGTTGGTCCATGTAGATTTCTTCCTCAAGATCTCTATTTAGAAATGTTGTCTTAACATCCATTTGATAGATTAGCATATCATGAATGGATGCTAAGGCTAGAAGAGTTCTAATAGAGGTGATCCTAGCTACAAGAGAGTATGTATCAAAATAATCTAGGCCCTTTTTCTGGGTAAAACCATTGGCTACTAATCTAGCCTTGTATTTTCTATGGTACCATCAGCTCTATTTTTTTTTTTGAAGATTCACTTACAACCTATGGATTTGCTACCTAAAGGTAAGTCTGCTAGAAACCAAGTACTATTCTCCGTTATGGAGTTGTACTCATTGTTAATGGCTTCTTTCCAGAAAGGGACATCAGAAGAAGATATAGCTTCTTCATAAGTTGAGGGATCACCCTCTACCAAATAGGTAAAGGATCATTCTCCTAAATTCTTTTCAATCATTTCTTTTTTACTCCTTCTAGGTTCTATATCTTGTTCATGTTGTGAACTAGATATTTGAACATAGGAACTAGTGGACGGAGCAAGAGAAGGTTTGGAGGGAGTGGATAAAATCCTATCTTTAAAGGGAAACACATTCTCAAAGAAGACTGCATCTATAATGATATTATTATAGATTTCATTCAATTCAGAATGGGTCACTAGAAATATATTGGCATTGTTATCCAAAGCATATCCTATGAACACATCATCTATTGTCTTAGGTCCAATCTACATCTTTTTGGGTTCAGAATTTCCTACTTTTACTAGGCATCCCCAAATTTTGAGGTAATTAATCCTTGGGATTTGGCCTTTCCATAACTCATATGGTGTTTTATTATTTGATTTATTAGGGATCCTATTAAGGATATAACAGGCTAACAATAAGGCTTATCCTCACAAATTATCAGGAGCACCTGAGCTGAGAAGCATGGCATTCATCATGTCTAACAGAGTGTGATTCTTTCTTTCAGCAACTCCGTTGGACTGTGGTAAATATGGAGCAGTTACCTCATGAATTATTCCATGTTCTTCACAAAAATTAGTCATTTCATTTGAGGTATACTCTCTACCATGATCTGATCTAAGAATCTTAATCTTTTTCTCTAATTGGTTCTCAGCTTCAGATTTATAGATCTTGAATCTATCTAGAACTTCATCTTTGGTTTTGAGAAGGTAGATATAACAATACTTTGAATTATCATCTATAAAAGTGACAAAGTATTTTCTACCGCCTCGGGTCAAAATCCTATTTGAGGCACACACATCACTGTGAACCAGTTCTAGAAGATCAGAGTTTCTTTCTACAGATTTGAAAGGAAGCCTAGTGTGTTTAGCTTGAACACAAATCTCACACTTGTGATTATTGTCACATCCCGATCTTCCGCAGGTAATCGGCCGTCCCCACTAGACGAGAATTACCACTCTAACGCTCCCGTGGGACGATCTTTCCCATCTGGACGTGATGTCGAACGAGCGTAAGCCGCGCCCGTGCAAGGCCATGGTCCGAACAGGCGATAAAATAACTAAGCCATAGAGTCACACAGATAGTTCGAGTGCAATGGAATAATAAACGCACAGGCGATTGGTAGAAGTTCACAGAGTCGTCAATAGCCGAAGTATTGAATAAAATAAGTATAGAAATAACACAAGCTCTTTATTGATATTGAACAATTGTTACAAGCGGCGCTAGGCCAAGATTACAAATCGCTCAAGTCTCTCTCTCTCTGAAACAGTAAAAGCGTGCCAAGTGGCTATATTTGTGGAATGATACATAGGCGATGTTCCAATATTATGTCTTGTATATACGCTTTAGCTCCGGACGCAACGCTCCAAGGCTCCAGAGCAAACTCTATACCTTAGCACGCACGAAGGGGGTTTTCGCACCGAACGAGGTTATCCCGCACCCCACAAGCAATCTGGTGGGTTATCAGTACATAAATGCACTGGTGGGGAGGCTTCCCGCCCGATCGATAAATCCAAACACGTTATATAGGTTCTGTGCACCATCTATTAAGTTATCTTTCTAGTCTTGCCTTAGGATCAATTTTATGGCATAATGAATAGCCTAACTCGTGTGGCAGTGCACCGTACGATATGTAAAAGTAATACGGCAAGACTTACCAACTTACCATTTGTCCTTCCCTGTCCAAGGCAAACCATGTTAAACCAAGTACGAGCATATATAATAAAATCTAGGGCAATAGCATAAGCAAACACAAGTGTCGTGAGCGAGGTTCTGTTTCAGGTACACGATTAGACGGATTACTCAGGTGTATTGTAATGAATTACTCAGGTTGTTCAATTTATGCATAGATACCTTATACTTATGATCGTTCAGGTATTTTAGATTATTGGATGCGATGCAATGACTCGCACGTGGATTGCCGCTAAGCGAGGATGACTTATCTATATGAACATGAGGTCACTGGCTTAACCATAAAGGACCGATTTGTAGTCTCGTGACGGAATATGGTGCAACGCTTGATACACGACGAGCAATTCAAGGCGAACATGTGATATAGAAGAGCCATTATACGCCATCCTGCCGATTCAAATGACTATCATTTATAGACGGCTAGTCCAAGGTAGTATGCTCTACCAAGGCCCGAATACCGAGTATTGCTCTGCCCCAAAGATGATATCGCATATCATAACCGAATTTGGCACGCAATACACCATTCATTCCTCCTAGGCCAGTACGATTCCAGTGCCCCAATGATCGTCTGAGAAATCATATACCTCGTGCATCAGTTGTCCGTGACCATGCAAGTCTTGGGTCATTCTAGATTCACAACATGACATGATAATTTTTGATTCTTTTTTCTGAACGAGCATTGCTCCACGAGCTGTGATTCTTTGCTTTACTTGATATAATTCTCGTTCAGAGTTAAACTTGACTTGATGCATTCTCCTGGTTCGGGAACTGCCTTGGCGACCTAACGGTCCCGGATACTTGCAAGTTCATATTGCACAAAAGGACTAGTTGATAGTCTTCTGGCTAACTAGATGCATGCACGATACAGATAGTATTACTTGATTGTGGCATAAATTCGTGTGGCAAGCATTGAAATGAGGCAACAAGTACAAACTATAATGTAAGCATACAAGCATGCATTTATGTGAAAGATAAGCATTTACGTTCGCACGGTCTAAGGGGGTAGTGCGAGGAGTGAAGTCGTACAGGGACATATCTAACGACATAAACTATGGGCGTATAGTGTAAACAAGTGAAGGAATGCACTACGAAGAGTATACAACAATCTACTCAAGGCATAGCGGGGTCTACTTGCACAAGGCAAAGGTAGCATGCGATGGTCCATTTATAAGCCAAGTTTCATTTTTATGTTCTGATACAAGCAATACAAGTTGGTATTATTCCCTTAGCTAGGTGCATTGTATTCTTTATTAGCATGCAAGGGGTGATTCACCTAGCGACTAGCATGTACCGTCCACATTTTAAGTGTGCTGGCTAAGCAAAGACAAGTTCATCGTAGCCACCCACCATAAAGATAATTTGCCTCGGTCGAGCGATACTCCGAGCGAGCCTTTGAAAGTCTAAGTCTGAACTCCTGAAGGGCCAAGTCTGAAAATCCTTTGCCTCAAACGAGTCTTCTCGCTGAGCAAAGTGGGTTGGGTCATTGCACTTGCGTCGTTTGAATCGGTTGTCCGCTTGAACGGAACGAGTCATTACAATTATCATCTATAGGTGTATTAGGAATAAGATCTAAGTTCATCGTCCTTCTCAGGGAACCTAGATTCACATAACCTAACCTGCCATGCCATACATTTGAAGATTCTATATTTAAAACAACAAGAGAAGGATTTGATATTTTATTCATGGTACTCAAAATAAAAAGACCATCTCTTACAAATCATTTTCCAATAAAAATCTCATTCTTAGAAAATACTACTTTATTTGCCTCCATAACAATCTTGTACCCTGAAGCTACAAGAAGAGACCCAATAACTAAATTTCTTCTCATATACGGCACATACAACACATCATGAAGAGTCAAAAAAATTTCTGATGTCATCTTTAGATCTATTCTTCCTCTTCCTATAATCTGTGCCCCTGAGCCATCTCCTAGAGTTCATGTAAACAAACTATCATAGCTAAGAGTACACTGGACTCTGAAATGATAGCATTAGACACTACTTGTACAGAAGAATAGTGGCTAAGAAAACTTATTATACATATACATGTTTCTCTTAGTCATGTTACAACAATTTCTATAAAGTGTGATAATAAATCTGTTATAGAATTACTAAAGCATGATTCTGTGAATGCTAAGATGAACAGGCACCTGCAGCTTCACTTCAAGTCAATAAAAGGTCTACTAGGCAAATATGTGTTTCTTGACTATATAAAGTCAGAAAAGAACCTTGCAGACCACTTGACGAAGGGTCTGTCTAGGACTTTGATCCTAGAATCATCGAGGAGGGTGAGGTTAAGCCCATAAATAAGTCACCAGCAGTGGCAACCCAATCGAGTCTGACTAGAGATCCCAAGAAGCCGGTTCAATGGGTAGAAACGAGCTAGACCTAGGTGACTTTTATGGAACACTGACCCAAGATTAAGATCTCATTAAAAATAATACCCAAGTGGCTGTACATGTGTACAATGATTCTCCATCCCTATGGTGACAGTGTTCCTGAGTGATATGGTTAGTATGAGTTTTAATATTCTTAATAGGTCTAAGTTGATATACGAGGTTGACACCTATCACCAACCCCTAAGGATTTACCTATATTAAAGGTCGTGAAGGCCGCGACTATGGGACAGGGCGATCCCAGACAACTCTCATGAATATGGAATAAGTGCGCATGGCCAACCAAAAATGCCACCCGTTAGACCCAAGAACCTCTAGCGTACTATGTGTGCTATTTTTCTAAATATGGTACAAGAAGTCTGATTTAAGGCATAGTCCATCAAGCACTTCTTCAGACAAATACAATAGTCACTAAGTGAGATTCAAGGTTGTACTCCATCTCATCTATGCATAGTATAAACATGTCCAAAAATTCTTCACTCTTAATTTCTTTGCCACATCTATTTCAGAACTTGACCTTTTGAGGGGGGATTGTTGGCTGTGTGTGTATATGTGTTCACACACATGTAAGCAAAAGCTCAACTTCCTCCTTTGCTTTAGTCCTACATCGATTAGACCACTCCATATTTGTATGTATATAATAGTTCTTATTCTTTGCTTCCTTGTGGTCTTGTGTGGGGAGCTCTATGGGCCACACGCGTGCGACGCTGCTGCCGCTCGGCTCGGTTCAGTTCGACGCGCGTAACGGGTGCGGGCACGTGCCCATACCTGCGGGCGCCGAATGCCGATTCGATTTTCTCTTCGGGTTCGGGTTGAGACCCTAAATATCTTTTTGCTCCTTCTTGTTTTGAACCAGTTTTAAACTCATTGGAGATTTCAACGTTGGACATTTATTGCTCCCTATTTCTAGGTTCATTTTGCACATATGATAGCTTTTGTAACAGCTCATATGACAGCAATTTTTTCATATTTTTCCCTTTTGTTATTGCTCTTTAATGGCATGTTTATGAGCCATTTATTATAATGTTCATTGGTTATGTCTAGGGACTGTCTTTATATTGCGGTCTCCTCCTCCTTCATTTTTTACAGAATATTTTTCTCCACGTGAAACCTCTTTCTTTTGTTCTTTTCTCCAATAATATTCTCTCCTCTAAATTCTTGCTCTGGACAGTGCTTCGTGCACGACTTCCCCGGAGGCCGGTAACATTAACTATTTTATTTTTATTTTTATTTTTATTCTTTACTGATTTCTAAATGGAAAAAGGAGTTGAATTTTATCTAACACTTCCTACCAGGCTGGAGAGGGGACTTCCTACTAGGTCGTTCCTACATATTGGTTCGGACAGATGGAGGAGTATATACAGTTCTACTCAACTCCATCAGCTCCAATACCAAATCAAGAGCATATAGACAATCAGAGTTTGGATTGAGATCCACCTCTACCTACGTAGACTATGGAACAATGGATAGATCCTCCAAATCTCAGGCCAAATAGACGCATATCTTATTTACGATGGATTACACGTGGTTGTAGCTGATATGTTGTATTGTTATTTGGATAACTATGCTACTTTATTTTATTGCTATTTTGTTAGAGATCGTGAATGGATTTTATTGCTATATTGTTATGTTAGTTATTTTGATTGTAATTTGATTGTTCTGAAATAAAATATTATATTTTAAAAAAACTTGGCGCCAGTCACACTGGCGCCAGATTTTTAATTTTTTTTTTTGCGCCAGTTTGATTGGCGCCAGATCCCTTTATTTGAAAATATGAAAAACTTTCCCTCTTTTGTGCAAAATCACGTAAATATTTTTCTCTATCTGAAATTTAAAAAATGAAAGAAAGAAGATAATCAACAATATTGATTATTTGAATGGTCATAGGAAAAAAAATCTTAGGCTCTGATACCATGAAAAGAATCAACAATTTTAATTTTATTAATGGATGATGGAAGAAGTTATACAACTATGAATATACATAGAGGGAGCTCGGATCCATATCCTTATAAGAGTAGGAGAAAAAATATGCATCTATATAAGAGAAAGAATCTAATCCTAAATCTAATTAATATCTAAATCTAAATATAATTAATCTTAATAGCGCCTTTGGACCACTCTTGAGTCAAAGGAGGCTAGCTTCAAAGAGACTTTTCCAAAAAATATGTGACAAACAAATAATTGTTGTAGGATTTGAACCTTGGCCACTAGAAAAATTATATTATACTAACCACTTGAGCTAATACTCCTCATATGTACAAGACAATAAATAATAGTTCAAATATTAAAATATACACACTTGAGATTTGTCTCACTAAGAAATGATGCAATTCAAATAGATAATAAAAAATAATGCAATTCAAATAAACCCCAACAAAGACAACCAAAACTCTCTTTTAATTTCTTGTTGGGCAATTTGTTTAGCAAGAAAGGTTGGGAACTACCTAGTAAAGAGCACTAGAGTGTGTTTGGCAAATTGAAAGCACAGAAGTACTCTGGAAGTAACCTTCCGTTGTGTTAAAAATCGGACACGTCCTGCAAGCGTTCTGATACCGTGTCTAAGAGTGCCCGCAACGAAAACTTTAGGCCAACCTACCTGAGATAACCAACCCCTGTCTAACGAACACCAAGTACAGATAAAGACAAGTATATGACGGTGACTACGTCACCTAGAAAATTTCTAACCTATATAACTCAAACGAAATTACAAGATTGACAAAATCAATGTTGAACCCTTTGTCCTAATAAATTCAACCCTCTCACCATACTCAAGAGGAAAAGAAAGATATTACAATTGAAATCGCTCAACAACCCGTAGCAATTTTTCTAACCAAAGTTGACGACTCATCGATTAGATCTTTTCTTCCTTCTGTCTTGGATGGTGAAGTCCTAAGAGCAAAGTACGGATTTTTTCTTAGATTTTCTGTGAGCGAGCACCCCGAATCTCTACATTGTGCTATGCTTTGTGCCTCCACCCTGCTCCTATATTTATAGGACGAGAAATCCTATTTTAGGTCATAATAGAATTTTCTAAATAGAAAATCTTAAAATAAGAATCATATTTTACCTAAAATAGCCCAACACAAATTATGGACGTCCAAATATGGTCAAATTAAATATTTGATACAAATTTAAAATCTAATCAAATCTTACATTTAATGTAGATTTTTAAATTATATCAAATAAAATATTTGACCATATTTGGGCTCCAAAATTTACCAAATTCAGACTGGACCCCAACAATCTCTCCCTCCAGTCTGATGAGAGGGTGTTGCCCCATGGCTACTCAACTGGACTCCATGCATGTCGCCCCACGAGAGAGTTTCTGCTCCCCCATGCCACCGATCTTCGATCCCTCGTGTTGCTTTGCTCTTCCTTCATCTTCATCTACTCGACCGTCACGTCGACGCTAGCTTCCATGCGTAGCACCTTCTTTACCACTGGGATCCTGCCGACATTAATGACACGGCTGAGACCAAAGTCCCTGACTATAAGCCTCACCGTGAGTCTTGGCTGTCTGTCCTCGACTTTCGTCTTCCACCAAAATGTGTTAACGTTCCGACGAACTTCTTTACCCTTTCCTGGCCAAACCAAGCAGACGGTGCAATTCTCCCAAGATTCAAACTCATGAATCTGTCCATCTTCGTGTCCAAACTTGAAGCTTCCCCATACACATGCATCCTCGAGCAGAACATCACGCACTATACATGTCATCGGTGACAGACAGCTCCACCGGAACTGTGTGAATGGTATCGCTTCCGCCTCAGATTGAGTTTGCTGCAAACATTGATCTCCTCCCTGGCCTCAAACTGCTAAAACCAATGTTGTTCCGTGAAGCTTTGGCCAACCACCTGTCTCCAAAATCGGATCCGTGAAGCAACCCCACTTGGAGACCGACCAGCTGTCATGGGACCGACATACTGACCCTCAATCTTTGGCTCATCATCATTCGTCACTTTGTTTCGACGAACCAAATCATCCGTAATCCTCAAAGTATCTCGAAGCCCCTCCTCAGCAAGTTCCCGATGATCCAACTCATGTCGAATACCCCTCGAGCCTCCATCCGATATCTGTGGCCTGCCTGTACAACTCAACGTCTTGAGCCTATACATGCCACAACATAAATTTTCTCGAGCAAGCTGTTGGAAACCCTTTGTAAGCATCCAAACTTTGTCCCCAAACAAACTGCGACAACCATCATCCGCCAGCCTCTCTACCGAAACCAAGTTATAGCGCAAACTTGGTACATGTCACACATTCTTGAGAACGAGCTTCTCGTCAAGCTCCGTTGTCAAGTGCACATCACCGATGCCTACAACTGCAGCTGTCTCCTTGTTGTCCATCTTCACACGTCCAAACCTGCCGCTGTGGTATGACGTGAAGATCCTCCTATATGGAGTGGCGTGATACGACACCCCCGTGTCCATAATCCAATCGCCATCATGACACATGACACAAGATTTCTCTACATCGGTTGTTGCGATGATGAGATCTCTTATAGCCATGGGATCCTCATGATCATCCTTGCTTTTAGCCTTCTCAGCTTTGAGCTTCATGCAGTTCCTCTTGATATGACCCATTTTGCCACAGTGATAGCAGCCCTCCTTACGGTCCACAGTCACAAAATCCCTATAACTCCCTGTAATCCCCCTGATTTTCAAGAGAATTTTAATTTGAATTTTTACAATTTATCTGGAATTTTCTGGAATTATCTTGGATTTTTCCCTAATTAAATTCAGGTTCTTTAATTATTAAAGGATTTTTAATTATTATTAAATATATTAAAATATTATGAAAATAATATTTTATGGTGTAAAATAGAAAACTAGACATAGGGTATTTTTCGGGAATTTATTGGACCCCGGATGAATTTTTAAACACCTAATAACTATTATTATGAAATTACTTATTTATTTAATTATTTGATAATTATTTTTAAATTCAGAACGGCCCAGCCCACCAATCTAGCCCGGCCCGCGGGGCTATCGGGTCGGGTCGGGTCCGACAGACCCGAACCCGCAGCCACCCGACCCGATCCCTCTCTCTCCCAAACCGCCCCTGGACGACCGATGGCCTCCCCTCCGTCCGGCCAACGGCTGTCGATTGGCCTCCCGCCGCTGCCAACGGCCGCCGTCGGCTGCTCCTCTCCCCCAGCCTCTTCCCCTACTCGTAACCGTCGGCCGACCTAACACCTTCCTCCTTCGCCTCTATAAAATCCCCCAGCCGGCCATCTCTTCTCTCCCCTCCGCCGACGCTCACCTCCCCTCGCCGTGCCGCCGTGCCGCCAGCGCCTCCAGACCCCGAGACCAGCACCCGCGAGGCCGCCCAGCCGCCCATGTCATCCTCCTTCATCCCCCTTCTTCCCCGTCACCGCCTGGCCCCCGCTGCCGCCTTACTCCCGTAGCTCCGGCCGCCCGATCGAATTCCGACCGACGCCGAGCAGCACGCCTCCGTCCAGTCTCCCTCCGGCTTGACTCTGGCCTCCAAGACACGGACACATATGCCCTAGGGTTGACCGGACACAGCCAATTCAGTCACGGACACAGAGAGTTCAACACAGGAACAGTAAACCCTAATTTCTGTGTCGGACACAGTGTCCAGGACACAGGACACGAGGACTCGGGTTTTTCAGATCCACTTCAGGTATTCGTAACTTTTGACTCGTAGCTCGGAATTCGATTCTGTAAATTGTATTGTGTAGCCTGTATGACCCTCTCGGTGCCCGGACAAACCGCTCGGGACATCGCGTCCTGTGGTGATCGCACACCGCGATCCAAAAATAGGAAAAACTTAGCCCTGTTTCACCCCAGAATCGAGTACGCCCCGCCAAACGGGACGACTTGGTCACGTGCGGTCTTCACCGATACGTGTGCGTCGTTGATACGGACGTGCGGGCTTTCACAGAAGCTGATTTGGATGTGCGTGCACACCGGAATCAGTGCGTATCCGCGGACACCGCCCCGTATCCGTACTTTCTGTTTCTCGCTGTAACTTAGTGTACACAAGTCAGATCGAGACGAAACTTGCGCCATTGGACTCGTGGCAATACGCTGGTCCTGTGAGCCAAGTTTGGTTCGATTCTGAGAACGTTGACAAAATCGTGTGTCGTGGGCCCCACAGGCTCCACCCGACGGGCGATTTTAAGAACGGCTCATCGGAATCCAATTTCGGAAGTTCCGTTGGGTTCGTATCATCGTTCCTGACCTGTTGACACTAAGTTTGACTATTTTTGAGACCTTTGACCCTGGCACATTTTTCGGTGCAAAGCGGCCCACAATTGGACCCCGCCTTGACCCGAAAATAACGTTTCTGCCCTTGTCTCCAAATTGGACTCAAGGACAGGCGTTCCTAGCTGATTGATGTGTTCTGGACCTGATGGTGATGTTTGTTTCAGCAACCGGAGTACTGCCTGGAAATCCAGCTGAAGCTCGAGCTACAACTGAAACAGGAAACCCAGGCAAGTGTACCTTGCCATAAAATGCAGTTTATTGATTCATTTTGATTCTCTTGCTTTAATTTCTGTGACTGTGGTACTTGCCCTATCAAGTAAATTAAACCCAGGATACCTGACACAAGGCATGATACATAATCTTCTTGAATATTCAAGGAGGTTTGTATAAGATATAATTTCATGATTTAAGCTTAATTTTCTTAGAACTTATAAATGACTGACTGCATTAGTTTTAAATCTTGCGTAACATGAACATTGAGATCTGTGATGTGAGATTCATTGGGTGGGGAGAGTATTACCATGTCAAGGCTGAATAAATATTATATATTGTTATCTGGAAGTGTCCTAGTCTCTGACACAGAGCTTTGGCACCTGTACTGGCCCTTCGAGAAAACACAGCTATGGTTTCTTGTCACTGATCCTGTAGTAGTCTCAGCCTGAGTATGAATAATAACTCTCACTTGCATGATCACTTAGCTAGTTTAATTATTTACCCAGATTTGTTTGATAGCAACATCGGCATGCCACTGTCTTAAACTTATTAATTTCTTGTGCTTCTCTTGTGTTTAACATTTTGGGTTGACTTGCATGCTCATTCACTGTATTATGGCTCGTATTCTTCTGTACCTTGTTACGTCCCTCTGAGGACCTGATTTTGTTCTCCAGTTATAGCAGACGAGAGCTACCCTGAGGTGTACGGAACAGGGGCACTACTTGGAGCAGTACCTGAACCTGAGGACGAGGTGATCGCTGAGGACTTCTCCTGAACAATTGCTTCGCCCTGCTCAGTATTATGGCAAAATGGACTTATTTCCTGTTTAATTAAACTCTTTATTTCCTGATTCTGAGAATATTGTAAACAAACTTAATATCGGATTGTTCTCCGATTTTATTTACTTAGACTGTTGTTGTTTAATATTTCACTTGATGATGTTGAAATCTTATATCTGTGGATGAGCATAGTAAGACCCTGACTGATGTAATACAGCTTAAGTATGCCCGATGGATCCATTAAATTGGGTTTGTCCATCGGTGCATGCTGCTGGCCATAATCACGCATCCAGTCCCTCGGTATTTTGGGACTGGAGCGTGACACTCCCCCATGTCCTCGCCTGTGACTTGGGTCTTCCTTTCCCGTAGGAAGCCACCAGAGCGGACTCCTGCGACGATTCCACTTTCTTACGCCGAATCTCCTCGTTCAACAAGATGCTTTTGACTTCCTCCATCGTGACAACTCCACCAGGCGCGAAATTGCTCACCGACACCACCAACGTCTCCCAACTTTTCGGCAGAAAACACAAAAAACAAAAGGACCTGAAGCTCATCATGAATCACCATCTTTATCACAGACAGCTGATTGATAATACCATGAACCTCGTTTAGATGTTGTGCCACTGGGGCACCCTCCGTGTACTTTGAGTTGACAAGTTGACGAATAAGAAATATCTTGTTGCCAATCATCTTCCTTTTGTACAACGAATGCAGCTTCTCCCACAATGCTTTTGCCGAACTCTCCATGGACACGTGGTAAAATACCGAGTCGTCCAGCCATTGGCGGATGAATCCAACGGCCTTCCGTTCCAGTCATTTTCAGTCTTCAGCAGCTTTGTCCGATGGCTTAGCGTTGTCGTCCTCCAACGGACCATGCAAGTCCTTGCAATATAGTAAATCCTTCATCCTTGGCTTCCAAATCGTCCAATTTTTCCCTGTGAGGGTGATCATACGAGTGTTCATCTGCTCCGTAGACAGTTGCCAGAACCAAAACAGTAGCTCTGATACCAGAGATTGGTAATCGGACATGCCCTGCAAGCGTTCCGATACTGTGTCTGAGAGTGTCCGCAGCGAAAATTTTAGGCCAACCTACATGAGATAACCAACCCCTGTCTAATGTACACCAAGCACAAATAAAGACAAGTATATGGCGGTGACTACGTCACATGGACAAATCCCAACCTTTATAACTCAGGTAAAATTATAAGATTGACAAAATCAATGTTGAACCATTTGCCCTAATATATTCAACCCCCTCACCACACTCAAGAAGAAAAGAAAGTGATTACAACTGAAATCGCTCACCAACCAGTAGCAATTTTCCTAATCGAAGTTGATGACTCATCGATTATATATTTTCTTCCTTCTGTCTTGGATGACGAAGTCCTAAGAGCAAAGTACAAAAATTTTCTTAGATTTTCTGTCGACGAGCACCATGAATCTCTACATTGTACTATACTTTGTGCCTCCACCTCCTCCTATATTTATAGGATGAGAAATCATATTTTAGGTCATAATAGGATTTCCTAAATAGAAAACCTTAAAATAAGAATCATATTCCACCTAAAATAGCCCAACACCAATATGGATGTCCAAATATGATCAAATTAAATATTTGATACAAATTTGAAATCTAATCAAATCTTACATTTAATGTAGATTTCTAAATTATATAAAATCAAAATTTTGACTATATTTGGACTCCAAAATTCACCAAATTTAGGTTGGAACCCAACACATTGCACTGCTACAAAAGTCAAAATAATTATGAAAAACATTACGACACTTTGAAAACCCACCTTTTAACCCTCAATTTTAATAACTTTGATGGTATTGTCGTAGGATTAATTCATCCTATTTCTCATTAAGCAATTCAACCCTCGAAGACCAAGAAAAAAAATAAGATTAGTATAAAATTTAAAATTTTATAAAAAGAATTTGAATACAAAAACTGAAAAAATAAATGTGAACAATTAACTACTATCATTTTATCACAAATAATTTTAATAAAAATACAAAAATAATTTTTTTAAACTTTCACGTCTAATTTATCATAAATTCTAAATTTTTATACTAATCATATTTCTTTTATACCTTCGTCAACTCACCTATTAACTCTCAATTTTAATAACTTTCGATCGTGTCGGTGTTATCATGAGATTAATTAATCTATACTTCTCATTAAACAATTTTCGGCTAAACATGATTATCGATGGTAAACATAGATTCCTCGACTTCTAGTAAGCATCATTTCTTTGGAAGAATCGAAATAAACTTTTGTAAACAAGTTGATGAAATTGCCAGGACAAGTAACCTACAATGGGAGAAATATCTTGGCTCACAACTTTTCTGCATGGAATGGAATTCTATATATGTATATATAGGTCATATGGCAAGTGACTCGAGCCCAACACATTCAGAGCTGACCTGGAACTGATGGACTCGGGTTAGGGCCCGGCTTAATGACCTACAAATGGATCCGTGCTCGGACTCAGCCTTAGGTACTGACCACTAGTCTAAGTACTTGAAATCTCATGAACATAATTTCTCAAGACAAAGATGTTAAATTCTTCCAAGATTTAGTCATGTCTTAGCTTAGATTCGCAGTTGGGAGGATGATTATTTGTTCAAACGTCCTTTTTCTTTTTCTTTTTTTAGTGCTCGTTGAAACTTACGAGTATTGACTCGTTTCTTTAAAGTTTTCCACAATCATTGTCGCTATTGTTCGAATGTGTAATCTTAAAATAATAATTATGTGTAAATCGCGACAAGTGTCTTGGACGCTTGGATTCCTATTTCGTTAGGGTTGACAATGGATCCGGCTTGAGTCTGGCACATATATCAACTTGAGTCCATATCTCTGTATATCGCTTAGGCTTCATTTCAATTTGATACTCTCAGCTATTTCAGTTTTTCAACTTGATATCCTAAACTTTGATATGCATCAACTTGATATCCTAAAAAAAGATAATTACTTCGTCCATCCCCTCTCTCTCTCTCTCTCTCTCTCTCTCTCTACTGTCCTCCTTCTCTCCTCTCTGTGTGCGCTGTCCTTGCTGCTGCTACGCGTGCATAGAGGGAGGGGGTGCAGCGGGGTTGGGGTGTGGGGGGAGGGGTGGAGGGTTGAAAATAGGGATAGTTTCGTTGTTTTTTTTTTATCAAGTTGAAAATATTCAATAGTTAATGGTATCAAATTGTCGAGTAAAAAAATTTAGGAAATCAAGTTCAAAAACTGGAACAGTTGAAGGTATCAAGTTGTAATTCAACATATCGCTTATCATGTGGGGTGTGGGTGGAGAGGTGGACGGTTGAAAATATGGATAGTTTCGTTGTTTTTTTTTTTTATCAAGTTGAAAATATTCAATAGTTAATGGTATCAAATTGTCGAGTAAAAAAATTTAGGAAATCAAGTTTAAAAACTGGAACAGTTGAAGGTATCAAGTTGTAATTCAACATTTCGCTTATCATGCTATATGTTTTTTGAGGGCTGGCCAAACTTCTGCAAGTCCAAACACCGGTCAATTAATCTCAGGTTTGAACCATCATTTTAAAAATCGGATTGGACCAACCGGTTCAACAGGTTGACCTATGAAGTAGTAGTTTTTTTGAAAAAGGTCAGCATTAGTCCACAAAATTTTCAAAACCGGATGTAAATAAAATTTTTTTTAAAAAAATAATGTCCAAAAGGGATTTAACTTGGACCATTAGATTAACCCACTAGTCGAATTACTGGTTGAACCGGTATAACCCATTCCAATGTCTTGTCCGGATCTATTTTCGGTCCGGTTTTTAAAATACTGATTTGAACAACAAGCATATGAGCACAAAATTAATTACAACTTACTACTAGACACAAAGCCAATTAAAGAGGGTCAGATACTGAACTCAACTGACTTTTGTGATCAGTGAGAAAAGGTATAACATTTCTGCTAGACGGACAGTCTCGGAATCAAACTGCGAATAATGTGTGGAACAGTGGACCCAACTAATATACAATACAGTGTGTACAAAGTTTCGTACGGATTGTCGAAAATCTAAAAAAAAAGGGGCCAGATTAATCAATTCGCTTGCGCAAAAGGACTAAGAATTGTTGTTTCATCCAGGGCCAATGAATTCTTTTTAGAATACATGGTTATAGTAAACTGTAAACGATTATGTGATCCCGTTAATTTAGAATGATAGGATTTGAATTCCAAACGTAAGTCCAAAATTAAGGTTCGGAAATAGTTCAACCTAACCAACGTAAATAAAATATGATAAAAAAATAATCTAAAATCAATTTACATAGAACACATATCAAGTTTATTACATATATTTTGGTAACAAATTTTGAGTACTTTGTTGATTTTAGTAAAACACTGAGTCAACATGTATCATAAGTATATATTACATGTGAAAATGATATAACTTTTAGTTAATGAAGTAAAATCAACAAATATTTTGAAGTAAATAACAATTTAAATTTTTTATGTAAAATATTATATCCGTCCAGTTAGAAGGATAGAATTTTGATCTGAACCCTAATACAACAACAAGAAGTTGTTTATTCAAAAAAAAATTGTAACTGCTGTTTGAATCATTTATGCTATTTTTTTTTTTTTACTTTTTTTGTTTCTTTTCAAAACTTTAACCTATGTTCATGTTTGTTTAGTCCTAATGGCTCCATAACTAGTACTTGCTCTTTAATTCGATTTTCTTTCCTATAGTCTCTATTGATCTGTGTTGTAGAGTTCAAACTGATTAAGATATTTTTTTTATACTGCATTCAATTGATATCCCAACTATCTTACTACGAACAATTTTTTTTTTCTTTCGAATTCAATTTTTTTTTTGTGAGATTTCCGACAATATGTAAGAAATTATTATTCCATCCACTACTTTTTCAACCTTTGCCACATTATCAATCTACTAGTAGTTTTGAGTAGTCAGTCACTGAGGAAGCAATAAAGCACTATGATTAATTGTGCTGGATACGGTACGGGTGGAGAACAACATCAATGAACATGGGTCAAGCTATTGAACAACTTGGTCCTAGGCTCAGCTTTCCTAATTATGCTTACTCAAATTTAGTTGAATTTATATATATATATATATATATATATATATATATATATTTAGATGTTCGACGTAATATTCGAAACTTGTATATATATTGTATTACATATCTGGATCCACTACCTCCAACTCACACCAAATAAATGAAAGAAATAATATATGTGTTTTGTAGCTCAACTTTAGTAATTTAACACCTAGTCAAATTTTGAACGCAATTTTAAAATACAATAAGTATATATATAAAAATTATAAATTTTAATATAATTTAACCACTATTACAAATTTGTGTCCAACTCATTTTACAACATAAATATTCTAACTTAAAAAAATGAAATGATTATTCGGTTCGGTTCGGTTCGGTTCGGTTCGGTTCAATTTTTGATTTTGACTAATTTTGGTTCAATTCTGAGTTTTTAGAATTTTAATTTATTTAATTTTGATTATTTTGATTTGGTTGAAATTGAATAAACCAAATGTGGACAGGTCCTAACTCGTACCACTGAAATAATTTCTGGTGTGCTAGGATGAGCGGGAGATAATCTACTGTGAATCAAATAAGTAAGTAATTGAATAAACCAAATGTAACTCAAATAAGTAAGTAGTTGTTTTGAGTGGAGCAGCAGCGCAATAGGGGAGAGTGGTGGATGGAGAGGGAAGCAAAGGGAAAAAAGTCGCTCCCTCTCTTTTCTCATGCAACTTGATACTCTGTGCATTCATAAAAGTGGTGGTTCTGTTCGCGTGGTGGGACCTTCGGCACCAAGAAAGAAAGAAAGAAAGAAAGCAAGCAAGAAAGAGAGAGACAGGAGAAGCACACCAACATCAATCATTCTGGCCTGTCAGCGTAATGTCTGTTCGTATCGAGCTCTCGGTCACTTGCCGACAACTAAGTCATTTCACACCACCGTCGATGCTGCATTTATTCACAAGTACATTATCTCTACGCAGAGACTAGAGAGATACCTATCAAGCAAATAATTAAGCAAAGAGATAATTTGGGTTACATTCGAGGTATATCCTATCACTTTACCGTATAATTTTTTTTCTATTTTTGAAGAAAACTGTTCATAGCTCATAGTCAACTTCTTTGATCGATCTTTTTGAACGAAAATATCATTCCTATTTTTTCTTTCCAAACTTCTATCCCAACCCCACCGACTCCCCTCATCCTGCCAATAGCAGACACCCCCCTCCTCACCCTCCCCTCCTCCGGGGGAGGGTCGGCTGCAGGCGACGGGACACGACGACGCGGACGTGGCAGGTGTTCGGCGATGCTCGATGTCCCCCCCCGGAGGGGGGGGGGGGGGGGGGGGGGGGGGGGAGGCTTTGGCTGTCCGAGAGATATTTTGGTCTAAAATTTTTAGTCAAAACAGTTGACTATTAAAAATAAATATTTTTCGTCAAAAGTGGAAGAGAAATTTTTTATTTTTATTTTATGATAAATCAGTAGAATACATCTTAAAATATGATAAATAATGTAAGAATTCAACTCAAATTTTCATTTATGCAAACGAATATATAGAAATCATGACAGATCAGAAAGATTGGATGGCCACTCATTTTAGTTGTTCCTCGATCTTTATTAATAGACCGGTCCTCGAATTTCATAATTCCTGCCACTTGTACACGTTGAACATGTTGTCCAAATTCGAAGTTTTATCATTCTTGCACTTGCCCTGATAGCTATATATAGTTTGTTTATAATTGATCTTAGCCAGTTGGTGGCACCTCGTTATCAGCTGTATATAGCCATCGCTTGTGTTCGGAGTAGGGATTTAGCGTACTTGGTTCATATCGCTAGATGATGAATTAATCAAGAAGGACATCCTCAGTTGATTTTTTTAACTAATAATGCATGGTTTACTCTAATACAAATTTATATTTTTAAGTACGAACTATGTTCCCACGTAATGTTGTAGAAATTGTGCTTGCGCAACTTCAGGAAGGATTAGTATTACAAAAAGAATTTGCACAAAGAGAGAGCATCTTCGTGGGATGGGAGCTATCGTTGTTCAAAACAAAATTAGACATTTTCTTCTATTTGATTCGTTTTCAGGAACCAACAAGTTCCGATTGTGTCACTGGATCGATCAAATGGAGGTGTCGAGTATTATGTCACTTAATTTAATTGATAATTGCTCACGGAAAGTATTAATTTCTCGAACATAAGTCAGCGATGTTTGATAGATTTCGAGAGAGAAAACTGGCCATTGAGAAGCAAAAGGAGCGAACGATGAAGTTTTTGTTCGACAGACAATGGAGGTGAGTACACCTCATTAGAGTTTCAAAGAGCAACGCATGTAGAGGCAATGGACATTTTCAGGATGAATAAAGCAAAATGGGGTAGATGAACGCATGAACAATACACTACTAGAGAGAGCCATGACTATGTAGTTGTAGGCGTCGTTCTTACATAAGACTTTTGGATGGAGATAATGAGTCATGCATGCTATTCTGTCAACATATCACAATTTATAACTATCGATATTTAGATTCCTGAAAATGTATGGAGACAAGAGTCAATAGTTATGATTTCTTGCGTGTGTTTTAGTGTCATGCCTATTCACTCATGAATCAGAATGATAGAACCAAGCTGGAGTCAAAGTCGACACAATACATTTTTCATGGGATTCAAACGTGGAGTCAAAGGCTTAGAAAATAGAAGGGTGTTCATAAGTCGTGATGTAATCTTCGATGATGCTTCTATGCTTAAAAATGAGGAAGAAAAATCTAAGGAGACAAATAGCACATTAGGCGAGGATAACTCGATAGAGGTCAAGGTTCCTGCCACTCGTGAGGATATGGTCTTCGAAGCATCATTACATTCTATTGGTGCGAAGAAGGATGGGAGTTTATAGAGATGGATGATGAGGACCAATCCCATGAGAACTGCATGCAAAATCATTAAGGAAATCATGATGTAGGCACAAAGCATTAGTGGTATGGATTTAAAAGGTATTGTTGTATTTGCTTTAGTCATGGAGACGGGAAATTTAAGCGATTTTAAGGAAGCCATAGACAAGATGACTTAAATTGTGGAAAAGTTTAATCCATGATGGAATAGATGTTGTCACTTTGAAAGAATGGTAACTTGGTGAGCTATCAAAGAAAAAAAAATTATTGGCTGCTAATGGGTATCAAGACAAAAGGAAAAAAAAGCAATACAAAGATTAATGTTTAGTAGAGAAAATGTATGCCCATGAGAAGGGTTCAACGAGATATTCTTGTCTATGGTCAAACATACATCTATTTGAGTGTTATTGGCTTTGGTAGCTATCATGCCCCAGTCCCGCAGGAGTGAACGTCCTTCCGTGGGCGTGATGTCGAGCGAGCATAAGTTTCACCTACGTAAGGTAAGCACCTGAAACGACCGAAGAATGCTAAGCCACAGAGTCGCACAGATAGTCCCAATGAATCGTAAATGAATGAACACAAGATAACAATGAACCAAGCTCTTTATTGATAATCAAACATAAATAACAAGCAGCGCTAGGCCGAGATTACAAGTCGCTCAAGCTCTCTCTCTCTCTCTCTCTCTCAAAACAATAAAATGTGCCAAGCGGCTTACAACTTTGGGATGATACATAGGCGATGTTCCAATATATTATATTATGTATATGCGATTCAGCTCCTACCGCGATGTTCCAAGGCTCCGAAGCAAACTCTGTGCCTCAGCGCACATGAAAGGCGCTCTGCACGAAACGAGGTTCTCCCGCACCCTACAAACAATCTGGTGGATTATCATTACATTGAATGCACTGGTGGGGAGGCTTCTCGCCCACTCAAAAAAACCAAACACGTTCATTTAGTTACGTGCACCATCTATTATGTTATCTTTCTAGTATTGCCTTAGGATCAGTTTCTTGGCATAAGATATAAAGCCTAACTCGTATTGCAGTACGTTATGCGATATAAGAGTAACACGACGAAACTTACCAACTTACCATTTGTTCTTCCCTGTCTAAGGTAAGCCACGTTAATCAGCATATAATATATGAAACAAAAGCGAAAGGTAAGCATACGAACTTGGTGTTACGAACGTGTTCTTGACTCGGGCATGTTGCGCTTGAACTATATAGTGTACCATGTCTTCATTCTCTAAATATATGTGTCGTGCATTCTTTACCTTGGACAATTAATGAGCTACACACTGAGTTTCACAATCGAGCTGACTTATTCTATATGAACAGGGGTCGCTGGCAACATAAGCCATTTGGACGATGCATAATCTCTTGAACGGAGATGGGTGTAGCGCAAGAAAAATGGGGCACGCACATACACCATCCAGCCCGAAACATGAGAGACTACCATATTTAGGGTAGATTCAGGTAACCAAGCGTAGGTGTGAACTACCAAGGCCCCTTCTACCTGATATTGGGTCGCCCCCAGTGGGCTATCTACACTTAGCCCCGTTGGAAACACAATACCCCTTAATTCCTCCTAGGCCGACACGATCCCGGTGTCCCGACGAACGTCCGAGGAATACAAGCATATCTCGTGCACGAGTTGTCCGCGACCAAGCAAGTCTCTAGTATTTCTGATTCATGATATGTACAGGTTCAATCTTTGATTCTTGTTCACAAACTTATTGGCTCCCAGAGCCGTCTGATTCTTGTCCTGAACGAGTCTTGCTTAACTTGTCATGATGTAGTCCCCTAGTTCGGGAACTGTCGTAGCGACCTAATGGTCCCAGATACTTTCAGGTTCAGGCTTGCATGGAATGACTATTCGATAGTCTTTCGGCAAAACTAAATGATTCAAGACATATATCGTGTTATCTGATCATGGCATGGAACTACGTAACAAGTATCGAAATAAGGCATATTCTATGTGACGAGCATTGCAAATATGTGAAGTAGTATAGTACAAGGAACATATAAATATTCTACTTGGGAAAGTCTATAATACAGTACGAGCCTTGAAATCGTGCAGGAACATGCAGTACGACGCATAAGGAAGTCGAGCACTAGTAAGTTCATCTTTTCTTTTCATATTCTAGACAAGTAATATAAGATATAATTATTTCCTTAGCTAGGTACATTGAGTTCTTCTTTATTAGCATGCAAGGGTTATCACCTAGCGATCTAGCATATATCGTCCGTATTTTAGATGTGCATGCTAAGCAAAGACAAGTTCATCGGAGCTATCCACCTTAGCGATGATTTGCATCAGTCGAGCGAGACTCCGAGCGCACCTTTAAAATTATAAGTCTGAACTTCTTCTGAAGGGCCAAGTCTGAATATCTTTGCTTCAAGCGAGTCATCTCTCCGAGCTAAGCAGGTCGGATCATTGCACTTGCGTCGTTTGAATCGGCTCTCGAGGATACGATCGGAGTAGTGCGAATGGACGATAGCATGAACGAACGATTTGTGTGGTTTAATTGTTTAAGATAGGCAATAACGGATTTGGTTTTGAGTTGAACGAGCAATCTTGAATCTAGTTCGAAAGATAGTGTTCGGTTGAAATACAAACGAGTTATGCGAAGCGATGGTTATGCAAAATACTTGTGGATATTAAACCATGTCGAGGATAAATATAATTTGGTTCGAGAATTTTCTAGAAGGATGAATGATATGTAGGTTATCAAATTGAAACCTTGAACTTGGTTGTTTTGAGGAATGCTAGAAGTGAAGTATGGATCGATCGAACGATAACGTTAAAATTGGACGATTTGGCTAGACGAATACTGATTTGGCATGAACAGTTATTAGAGGAACACAACTTGATGGACAAGGAAATTCTTAAGGATTCGATGTAACGGGATTGATGGCTTAGGAAAATTTGGGATTGATTTATGATTTGGATGAAATGATAGTGTAACGATAAAATGACTTGGTGAATTCGAGGATCATTTTGACTTGTGGTTTGATGCAAAAGTGAATCAAGGATAAGTTAATTTGGAATTTGATGCAAGTAGTGATTGAAAGAATATGTGAATTATGTTGGATGACTTAGAGTTTATGATTTAGATAGAGGAGTTAGAAGTTGAATCAGGACTTAGTGGTTTAGACTTAGAAACTAATGGATAGGTGGATTCAATCGAACATATTTGTGGAGATAGACTATGCAGATCAGGTTTGACGTACGAGATTGATATATCGAGGATTTGACTATACAGACTTATCGTAGGACGGGCTTTGCTGAAATGGGACTCGGACCCCTTGAATTGAATATTATGAATACGAGTAGGATGATCTATGCTCGATGTTTAGAAATCTGAGTGAATCGAGCTTGGGTAGAATACCCCGTACGAACGAATAATGGTTTGACTTTAGGACTTGAGGCATGCTGTAAAACCCCCTTCCTAGAAAATCGTATATACCCCTTTATTTATTTATTATTAATTAAATTGTAGTAATTAGGTCTAAATAGGAGAAATAGATTTTTAATAATTTTATGTTAGGTGTTCGGACACTTAGATGACTTATGGGACCATCAGAAATTTTTCGGAATTTATTCCATGTAGGAGACCCCTTGAGCAGTGCTAGCCTAACGATGTGCAGCAATACCCTATTATATAAATTTTCTTATGAGTATATATATATATATATATGTATAAACAAATATATATATATGTATATATATTTTATAAAGAAAGAAAGGAAAAGAAAAGAAAAGAAAAATTAAATAAGTATATAATAATAATACTAATATAACAAGTATAATATATTATCAAGAGTACTACTTGACTCTTAAGTTCCTTAGAACTTTTCTTCAGCAGAATGCTGCTGACCGCTTTTCCCTTACCCATTTGACTCAGCCGCCCATTCATTGCACCAGAGCCCGCCCTATAGCCCTTTCACCCGCGGATTCAATCCGCAACCCTCTCTCTCTCTTAAAATATAATATATATATATATATATATATATAGATAGCTCTCTAAAACCCTAACCTAAAACTCCAGACTTTCTCTTCCCATCTAGAGCCGTCACCACAGCCAGAGAAGCCTCCCCAAGCCATCCAATCATCCCGTCGACGCCGACATCGCGAACTGCAGTCTCCCACTCGAGGCACCTTCGCTCCGGCGTGTTTTCCCGTTGACTCGCTCATCCAAACGTTGTTCCGTTTTCATAGGTATGATCTTCCCTCAACCCTCTCCAGTATTTGTTTTGTAGTCAACCTCGGAAAACGTGCGCCCCTAGGTGAAAACAGCGTCCAAAGTTGGACGAGCAGGCAGAATTCTGCAATCGCAGAATTCCATATTGACCACCCATATTGCCGAGCTCGTATCTCCCACCACAGAGATCCGAATTCGGTGATTCTTTTTGATACCTGTAGATTACATGATCTAGTTTATTTTCTGTATTATAACTTTGTGCTATTAGTTGCTGTGGACAAAATTATATTCGTCACAAAACTGCGCGCACCCACTTTTTCCGGTTTTCCAAAAGTTGGAGATCGGAGCGCGCCCCGCCAAACGGGACCGCCCCGCCGTGTGCCAAGTGTACCGAATGGTGCACGCAGCATAACGGGACACGTGAAAATTTGTGGAGACTGATTCGGACGCGTGTGCGCGCCAGAATCAGGCCGTATCCGCGGACACATTTCGTGTCGCCACTTTTGTGGAACTCACGAGTATTTTGTGCACGCTTGTCAGAATGCGACGAAACTTGCGCCACTGGACTCGTGGTAACGCGCTGGTCCTGTGACCCAAATTTCACGCATTTCTGAGACGGTTGACCAGATCGCCAATTGGCGGGTCCTACAGTTGACTTTTTGGACCAAATTTTGTTCGGCTCATCGGAATCCAAATTTGGATATACCGTTGGGTTCGTATTGACATTTAGAGTTGTTTGACCTATAGTTTGTCCCATTTAGAGACTGTTACCCTTGGCACGCTTTTTGGTGCAAAGTGGGCCACACGTGGACCCCACTTTTACCCGAAATTACGGTTTTGCCCCTGTGTCCAAATTGGACGAAAGGGATGTACTTTTTAGCTATTTTGCTTATTCTGGGAACGTTGGTGATGTTTATTTCAGCATCCGGAGACGTTCATTCTGAGGCCGTAGATTCTGACTCTTGGTGTTGACATTGGGACACTACATTTTGCAGCTTCTTGCCAGGCAAGATACCTTGCCAAATTATTTACAGTGCTTTGCATGCTATTTATATTTATATTTATTTATTTCATTTCTGTATAGTTCTTGCATGTGTAGTTTTCTTTCAGTCATTACTATGTATTAGATATGTTGACACACACATGGCACTTAGTATCATAGAGGACAATCATTAGGCGTATGGGCTTTTAACCACTCTGGTAAACTGTAGTATATAGCTCGCACTACGGGCGTGTGTCGCGCTGGTCGCTACCCCAGAGGTATGTCGATTTCTGTAGAGTCGCGCTGGTCGCTACCCCAGAGGTATGTCGATTTCTGATGTTCCAGACGGGTGTGTGAGTTGTGAGGCTTAGATCGAGTAGACTACCCTTGCCCATACATCGAAAAGTTGTCCTCACTTGCATTCATATAGATTGTCTTGTACAGCGTACTTATTTATTTTTAAATTATATGCATGTTTACTGTATTCAAGTTGGCTCGTATTTTCTGTATCTTGTTATGTCCCTCTGAGGACCTGGTCCGCTGCCAGGTGTACCTGTTCTTGAGTATTTGCAGGAGCGCAGATTTGGAAGGATATAGATGCTTCGTAGATGTCTTCTCTTCGAGATGTGTTTGGTAGCTGGTGCTTATATTGTTTGAGTGAGTTGTACTTATATTGTATTTACTTTCCCATTTGAGTTGGTAGTGGATTTGTTTCCATCCAACTATCATCTTTAGATACTTCTTATTGAGATCTGGTTTCATAGATACTGGTTATTTATTTCTATATGATTTTGGTGGATGAGATTTAGATTTTACCCTGTGACTTGTATTACATTTTATACCACTTGTGGATTGCTATTCATATTACAGCGTACGTGTGGATTTGGTTTCCATATATTGGAGTTGCCATATCCATGCGGCTGGCATGCTTACGTGTCCTAGTCCTACGTATTTTTGGGACTGGGGCGTGACATGTTTTTGTGGTGGCCCATGCAGGTCAAGAGCATATTGTCTCGGTTACGTTACTGTGCCGAGCAAGCCTGCACCTAGGACTAGAATATAGGATCTCATTCACATTGACTATGATTCATCTTCCTCCTATCTGTTCTATTTGAACAATTGTATCTTGCTTGATTCCTGTACTTCCCTAATAATTCTTTAAGTATAGCCTTCTCCTAGAATATAGAAGTTCCTGTTGTTAGATGATAATTAGAGTAGCACACCTATTTAGAATACAACGAGAATATAGAGACACCACTAAGTTTAGAATATCTAGTAAACCCTAGAATTCCTTACCTTTAGAATTGGTTTACCATTACCCCTTAATGTATTAAGAAGACTTGAGTAGTATAGACACTACTAGAGATAGTTAGAAGTTTTACCATAATATTTGACCCTAGCATAGAGGATACCCTAGTAAGTACCAAGACCCCTTCTCGTAGACCTTAACAGGAGTACCACGGTATGCTTAAGACAATTACAGTACTAGTTTAATTTTTACAAGTTGGGTAGTATACCTCACAACATAGTATCACATAGTCTTTTGCCTTATTATTATTGAAGTGTGAATGAATGACATTTAACTGTATGCTAGCTTAGGACGACATTATTTTTTCTCAGACTGTAGAACTTAGAGGCTATACCCCTACCTTGTCGACTATCGACTTAGACAAGGAATTAGTATGCCAGATGTAGAGTTTGTGGAGTCTTATCTTTTGTGAACTTGAATTGTTATGTACCTTCTTTCATCTAATCCAGCGTATTTATGTTTGTTGTACTACCTTGACTTATGCTGCTATTATAGCCTAGTTTTTGCAAGCTTATTCTTTTATCGAGCTTGCTCATGGCATATGTATTATTAGGTGCACACAATGATACAATTGCCTAATCAGAATCGGTGTATTAAGGTCTAGCTAACCTTAGTGCGCTTGGTTCGCTATTCGCATTACTACTTTACGTGGATTGAGATATATGGTAGTAGACAGATATACTTGCCCCTAGATATGGCTGACACATCGTATCGGTTACATAACTGTACTGATACGAGCAGGTAAATAGAAAATTACCAAAAATAGGATTTCAATCCACAACTGTCCCGACAACTCTCTTTTCGATTCTTTAATCTCTTTGAACCTCGTACTTGTATTCTGTCCCCTTCACCTCGAGTTCTTTATTATTTCTCTCCGTCTTCCCCTATTTCGGAAAGACGAAACCTCGTGCTGGTATGAGTTGACACTGATAGTACTAGCTATACCCCATAAGGCTAAACACATGACTTAGTGACCCTCTTTTATAATTGGTTAAGGGCATATCGTAGGTGATATATTTGGTGTTAAACCTCTGAGGATTAAAAATCATGATTAAATAATTTTGAGCAATAGTTTTCTAGACGTATGGCCTTAGGTGGTAGATGGAAAATTTTAAGTTCGGCAGGTTGTGAACCCCTCACCCAAAAGTTTGACCTACCTGGCTGAGTTAGTAAGACTAAGTTTAGCTTGAATCCAGTTAGAAGTAGAACACAGTATTTTTAATTAATTTTGCAACATGATATCACTTGACACGCCTTACCGTGCTCCGATAATTGGAGCACTACACTAGCCACTGCCTTCCTACACATTCTACACCCTTATCCTAGACATGCCCATCATCCAATTCTCATCTTTGTGCAATTTTCCAATGTTGGACGCTTTTATGCAAAAGAGCATTTATGTGTCCACACCATTGGACATGACACATGAAGAAACCTATTTTTTGCTCATATGGACATTTCCATGATATTTTTTTGGATGTGCAACGTGCAACATCGCCCACCCCTTCAAACCTAGCCTTGCATTTTAAACAATGCAAATCTTACACCATCATTGCATTCTATCGTGGCTTAATTTTAATTTCGAGGACGAAATTTTTATAAGTTGGGTAGAATGTAAAACCCCCTTCCTAGAAAATCGTATATACCCCTTTATTTATTTATTATTAATTAAATTATAGTAATTAGGTTTAAATAGGAGAAATAGATTTTTAATAATTTTTATGTTAGGTGTTCGGGCACTTAGATGACTTATGGGACCATCAGAAAATTTTCGGAATTTATTCCATGTAGGAGACCCCTTGAGCAGTGCTAGCCTAACGATGTGCAATACCCTATTATATAAATTTTCTTATGAGTATATATATATATATATGTATAAACAAATATATATATATGTATATATATTTTATAAAGAAAGAAAGGAAAAGAAAAGAAAAGAAAAATTAAATAAGTATATAATAATAATACTAATATAACAAGTATAATATATTATCAAGAGTACTACTTGACTCTTAAGTTCCTTAGAACTTTTCTTCAGCAGAATGCTGCTGACCGCTTTTCCCTTACCCATTTGACTCAGCCGCCCATTCATTGCACCAGAGCCCGCCCTATAGCCCTTTCACCCGCGGATTCAATCCGCAACCCTCTCTCTCTCTTAAAATATATAATATATATATATATATATATATAGATAGCTCTCTAAAACCTTAACCTAAAACTCCAGACTTTCTCTTCCCATCTAGAGCCGTCACCACAGCCAGAGAAGCCTCCCCAAGCCATCCAATCATCCCGTCGACGCCGACATCGCGAACTGCAGTCTCCCACTCGAGGCACCTTCGCTCCGGCGTGTTTTTTCGTTGACTCGCTCATCCAAACGTTGTTCCGTTTTCATAGGTATGATCTTCCCTCAACCCTCTCCAGTATTTGTTTTGTAGTCAACCTCGGAAAACGTGTGCCCCTAGGTGAAAACAGCGTCCAAAGTTGGACGAGCAGGCAGAATTCTGCAATCACAGAATTCCAGATTGACCACCCATATTGCCGAGCTCGTATCTCCCACCACAGAGATCCGAATTCGGTGATTCTTTTTGATACCTGTAGATTACATGATCTAGTTTATTTTCTGTATTATAACTTTGTGCTATTAGTTGCTGTGGACAAAATTATATTCGTCACAAAACTGCGCGCACCCACTTTTTCCGGTTTTCCAAAAGTTGGAGATCGGAGCGCGCCCCGCCAAACGGGACCGCCCCGCCGTGTGCCAAGTGTACCGAATGGTGCACGCAGCATAACGGGACACGTGAAAATTTGTGGAGACTGATTCGGACGCGTGTGCGCGCCAGAATCAGGCCGTATCCGCGGACACATTTCGTGTCGCCACTTTTGTGGAACTCACGAGTATTTTGTGCACGCTTGTCAGAATGCGACGAAACTTTCGCCACTGGACTCGTGGTAACGCGCTGGTCCTGTGACCCAAATTTCACGCATTTCTGAGACGGTTGACCAGATCGCCAATTGGCGGGTCCCACAGTTGACTTTTTGGACCAAATTTTGTTCGGCTCATCGGAATCCAAATTTGGATATACCGTTGGGTTCGTATTGACATTTAGAGTTGTTTGACCTATAGTTTGTCCCATTTAGAGACTGTTACCCTTGGCACGCTTTTCGGTGCAAAGTGGGCCACACGTGGACCCTACTTTTACCCGAAATTACGGTTTTGCCCCTGTGTCCAAATTGGACGAAAGGGATGTGCTTTTTAGCTATTTTGCTTATTCTGGGAACGTTGGTGATGTTTATTTCAGCATCCGGAGACGTTCATTCTGAGGCCGTAGATTCTGACTCTTGGTGTTGACATTGGGACACTACATTTTGCAGCTTCTTGCCAGGCAAGATACCTTGCCAAATTATTTACAGTGCTTTGCATGCTATTTATATTTATATTTATTTATTTCATTTCTGTATAGTTCTTGCATGTGTAGTTTTCTTTCAGTCATTACTATGTATTAGATATGTTGACACACACATGGCACTTAGTATCATAGAGGACAATTATTAGGCGTATGGACTTTTAACCACTCTGGTAAACCGTAGTATATAGCTCGCACTACGGGCGTGTGTCGCGCTGGTCGCTACCCCAGAGGTATGTCGATTTCTGTAGAGTCGCGCTGGTCGCTACCCCAGAGGTATGTCGATTTCTGATGTTCCAGACGGGTGTGTGAGTTGTGAGACTTAGATCGAGTAGACTACCCTTGCCCATACGTCAAAAAGTTGTCCTCACTTGCATTCATATAGATTGTCTTGTACAGTGTACTTATTTATTTTTAAATTATATGCATGTTTACTGTATTCAAGTTGGCTCGTATTTTCTGTATCTTGTTATGTCCCTCTGAGGACCTGGTCCGCTGCCAGGTGTACCTGTTCTTGAGTATTTGCAGGAGCGCAGATTTGGAAGGATATAGATGCTTCGTAGATGTCTTCTCTTCGAGATGTGATTGGTAGCTGGTGCTTATATTGTTTGAGTGAGTTGTACTTATATTGTATTTACTTTCCCATTTGAGTTGGTAGTGGATTTGTTTCCATCCAACTATCATCTTTAGATACTTCTTATTGAGATCTGGTTTCATAGATACTGGTTATTTATTTCTATATGATTTTGGTGGATGAGATTTAGATTTTACCCTGTGACTTGTATTACATTTTATACCACTTGTGGATTGCTATTCATATTACAGCGTACGTGTGGATTTGGTTTCCATATATTGGAGTTGCCATATCCATGCGGCTGGCATGCTTACGTGTCCTAGTCCTACGTATTTTTGGGACTGGGGCGTGACACATGCATCGTGCAACGAATTTGCACTATAAGAATCATGAATTATAACTGTACATATGACCTTGTGAGCCGATCTAGTGGTTAGGCAGACGACCTTATGCTTTGAGATGATCGGGTGTGACCGACTTTAGAGTATCGCTCGGGTAGACGATAAGAGCTGGGGAAGTAAGATATAGAGTTAGGGCTTGGAACTAGGAGTGTGCGATAGTGAAGTTATGTTTGACATGAACATAATGAATGGTATGACTTATAATGCTTATGATAGGAATTGGTGATGTTCAAGTAAGTTGGGACAATGAGTTGAATCGTTGCTTGGAAGATGTACTTGGTGGTAGTGCAATGCTTGATTTTAAGTTGGATTAGAATTAACTTAGATTTTGGTCGACTCCGCTCGAGTTATCGTTGTGATTTTATAAGACGAGAACATTTGAAAAATGCATCATGTGATCTCGAGGATTGATATAGACGAAAATAAAATGATCTGGAGTTTGGTTTAGTCGAGTTAATGAAACGATCAACGATTCGAAAGTAATATTTTTTACGAGTAACTTGTCAGACTTCGCTATCGCTAAGCTTGATTGAAATACATATATTTGGAGGACGCTTTAAATATTTGCACGATCCAGACTCAGCAATATATTAAACTCGATGGAGTAGCTTGCCCGAATTCGCTTTAACTAAGCTTGGTTAAAATGCATATATTTGAGGGACGCCTTGAATATGTGCACGATTCAGACTCAACGATATGCTGAACTCGAATGCAGCTGCAAGTTAATGTGTGTAGATTCAAAGTGGATGAGTTAGCGACTTCAGTAAGTTAGCCTCAGCCTAAGATTTTTGTACACGGTGGATTATAACATATCCCATGTTTAGCGATATAGTTCTACGCTAAGACGCAATAGAGACCGAGTCAGTGAACGCGGTGAGCGAGTGGATATACTCAGCTCAAATTGAGTGATAGAGTCATTCAATAAAACAGACAAAGCACTTGTGTGGCACATAATATGGAAAATAAATGGGAAACTGTGTTCGACGGGTCTAATGACACAAAAAGTATACTTGAGTTAGATTCGATATTTGTGCGATTCTACGCTAGGCGTAGTAGAGATTGAGTTGGGCAATACCAAAACTAAGTTGGGTATAGTTCGGTAACATCGAAAAATAGAGTTGTTCGATAAAAAATGACTAGGGCATGCACACGGTAGGATGAGTTCCGCACAGGAAGTCTCAAGGATGAGACTTGTTTTGAGTGATGTATAATGTAACGACTCGCTCCACTCAGCTCGGAGAGCCGATTCAAACGGAGCAATTGCAACGACCAGACCTGCCTAGCTCGACAAGATAACTTTCTTGATGCAAAGGCATTCAGACTTGGCCCTTCAGAATAAGTTCAGACTTGTACTTTCAAAGGCGCGCTCGGAGTCTTGCTCGGCCGATGCGAATCATCGCTAAGGAGGGTGGCTCCGATGAACTTGTCTTTGCTAAGCCTGCACACCTAAAATACAGACGATACATGCTAGATCATTAGGCAATAACCTTTGCATGCTAATAAAGAAGAACTCAATGCACCTAGTTAAAAAAAATAATCCTATCTTGTATTACTTGTCTAGAACATGGAAAGAAATGATGAAATTACTAGTGCTAGATTTCCCTATGCGTCATATTACATGTTCCTGCACAATTTTAAGGCTCGTACTATCATTATAGACTTTCCCAAGTAGAATATTTACATGTTCCTTGTACTATACCGCTTCACATATTTGCAATGCTCATCACATAGAATATGCCATGTTTCAATGCTTGTCACGTAGTTACATGTCAAGATCAGATAACACAATTTATGTCTTGAATTATTTAGTTTCGCCGGAAGACTATCGAATAGTCGTTCCGTGAAAGCCTGAAGCTGAAAGTATCTGGGACCGTTAGGTCGCCATAGCAGTTCCCGAAATAGGGGACTACAACTCATTCAGGACAAGAATTAGACGGCTTTGGGAGCCAATAAGTTTGTGAACAAGAATCAAAGATTAAACTTGTACATGTCATGAATCAGAAAGACTAGAGACTTGCATGGTCGCAGACAACTCGTGCACGAGGTATGCTTGTATTCCTCTGACGTTCTCCGGGGCACCATGATCGTGTCGGCCTAGGAGAAATGAAGGGGTATTGTGTTCCCAACAGGGCTAAGTGTAGACAGCCCGCTAGGGGCGACCCAATATCAGGTAGGCGGGGCCTTGATAGTTCACACCTACGCTTGGTTACCTGTGTCTACCCTAAATATGGTAGTCTCTTATGTTTCGGGCGGAATGGTGTGTGCGCCCCATGTTTCTTGTGCTACATCCATCTCCGTCCAAGAGACTATGCATCATCCAAATGGCTTGTGGTGCCAGCGACCCATGTTCATATAGAGCACCCACCGAGGAGGACCCCCTCTCTCCTGTGGCTGCATATCGCCAAACATACCAGAATATAAAGGACCGGGCACAATCAGACTAAGAGGAGGCACGATTACCGCCGTAGTATCTAAAGATTGATCTTCTTCAGAAGCCACTGGCGCAGCAGGTCCTACCTTTTTGCTCCCAGTCCCACTCACAGGGGACTTCGATTTTCCTGCCGGTTCCAGCTCTGGGTCCACAACCGTCTTTGCCCTCTTAGAATAGTGGACGTGATGCATCCCCGTCTTCGGTTTGTGCTTGGTGGACAGGGGATTATCAGACGAAGACATTGTATCTTCCCTAGTCGACGGGTCTAGCTCTACAAGCAGGGGCCGGGCCACTCCTTTACCCTTCTTGGGCGTCCTACGTACTTTGGCAGCTGGAGGCATCAGCATTGTGCCTTCGATATAACTTCTCTCTGGATCAAAGTTAGTCGAAAGAGCGTTCGTTGAGCAAAAATACTTTATCACAGTGTACAACATTCGGGGCACGACTCCGGCTGCTAACAATTGGAACCTAACCCGGGAGCCGGCAGCAGTATAGTGCCTCCATGTTCGGGACCCGTCGAGCAAACTGCCACTATACCCAAGAGAAGCACTCGGATGACCCAGTAAGAGCTGAGTGTAGCCAAATAGATGAGCCGCGAAGATGGTAGCCTTATTTTGATACACCAAGTGGGAGGGACAGATGGCTTGGAGCTAGCGAAAGAGCCTCTCAGACAAGCCTCGAGACGCCACACTGTCATTATAATGAATGACGTTCCTTTCATCGGCGGTGAACCTTGGCTTAGACGTGAAAAAGGTCCAGCCAGTCATGAAGAAGAGCTCCCTCCTGCCAGCAAGGACAGTATCGCACCTCTACTTCATCATCTGATACCTGCAGGTCAGGGCATCAACGACCACCATGTCCTCATCTGTCCGTGGGCACATCAAAGACCCGTGATGCAAGAGAAGTCAATCCAACAAATAGTGATAAGGGAGATCGATCCTGTTGAAATGCACCTTACTAGGATGGTCGTCCACCTTCTCAGCAAAGTTACGGAGGCCATGATGGATGCAACACACCATGGTCGGTAAAAGGGCCAGCTTGTGGCCGAATGCCAACTTCACGGCAGGTAGGATCAGGGTACGACTGATCCATTCTATTGTCCCGGACCCGCCCGGGACTACGCAATTGCGCAGCCAGAGCATCAAGTACACCGCCAGTAAGGCCAAAGGGGAAAACTGGTGCATATCCATATAAAAATAGCTGAGCTCCTCCTCGAGATCACTCAGCTCGCCAAGGGGTTCGCCCTATTCCCCGAGGAGCCCTCAACGTCCTTATCCTCGATGGCCAAGTCCTTCAATACGTGGATAGAGTCAGCAACTTCTTGTCTGGACCACGGTGCCCGAACATGAACTCTATTAGACTCCTTCGGCTCCGAAGAGAGGTGGCAAGTCCAAGTCATAATGTAAGGAGATGATCCCTTAGTAGACTTCTTCTTCTTCGAAGACTTCTGGTATATGTCGTGATGGCACAACAATTCTTGGTATACCGCCAAGATCTCCGGGTCCTCTGCTTCCAATTCTCCTAGCTTTCTTTGCTCGGGGTGCACTCTTCGTAGGGTTCATCGCCCCAACGGAGTTTTGAGACGGCGTGCATCTCATGTAAAGCCAGTCCTATCTCGCAGCCAGGCGTAAAGAAGGTCCCCATACGAAGGTTGTATAGCTCCACCAGGGCGACGAACAGAGGGTGGTTTACCTCCAAGTTATAACAGGTACCCCTAACGGCAAAAAATAAATCAGCGGCTCTAAGTTCCCGCGAGTATTTCTTCAAGATCCACTGGGTCATGCGGCACCAAGAGGCGTAGTAATGCGCCCAGATGAGAGTCCGCAACTGTCCGGTGGGGTAGGTTCCCTTCTTCGCAACTTTGTGGAGGAAGGTGCTCGCCGCATATACGCTGAGGTTCGGCCCCAGGTCACTGCCGAAGAGACTAGGCTTCAGTCATAGCAAGGAGTATGAAGGTAACTCCTTCGGCTATAAAACTCCCCTTGTTCTTTTCGGTCCCGCATCGGATATTCCCAAGGAGCCCCCCTGAGGCTCAAAGGTTAAGTTTCAGTCCATCCATCGTTGGCCCATCATCACCTTCAGGTCTGACAGAGGCAGGTGACATTCGAAATAAGAAAATGTCATCTTCGTCCCACGGAAGGTAAAATACCAGTTCTCCCTGGTTGTCCCCATCTCGGACTAGAAAGGCTCCAGCGCATCACCGAACAAGAAGTACGACTTCTTGAAGAAATTCTTCCCGTCTTTAGTAGGAATATCCCCCGAGTTGATTTGACTCAACAAGAAAGAGGGAGTCTGCTCGACGATTTTTTGTTGTCGCTCGGGCGGTAGATCTTTATCAACTTGTTTTTGGAGGGCTGCAGCAAGGCCCCCGAGATTCATGCTCAAGGGTAGCGGACGGTGCCCAAGGACCAATTCGGCAGAAGGAGTGGTGGACAAAGTCACCACAGAAACTAAAAAGGCGTTAGATCAGAGTAATATTCTAAAGCAGTGTGCTCATGCGGCCCCGCCAAACATGCGGTCGAGTCAGCTATGCGGCCATATCAAATATGCAGCCAAGTCAGCCATGCGACCACGCAAAACATGTGGCCGAGTCAGCTATGCGACCACGCCAAACATGTGGCCGAGTCAACCATGCCGTCATGCCAAACATGCGGCCAAATCAACCATGCGACTCAAGCACGCTTTCGACCGAGTCAGCCATGCGGTAGTGAATAGGTGGGGCATAGACGCATCCATCCGTCCAACCGTGCACATGTGTCTATGCCTTCCAAAATTTGAAGGTCTTCTCTAGAAAACCTACCTTTGATCGGCAACTAAACATCGGCGGGGGGCGAAAGGTCCACCGCGGCAGCACGAATCTTTCCTTTGGCCTTTCCCTTGCCCCTGGGGGCCTTCTTAGCAGCGATTGTGGTGGAGGAAGCAACCTTAGGAGCCATGGCAGCAACAAGGAAGAGGAAAGAGAGTTTGAAGAAAAAGAATTATATCTCTCTTTCCCCCTATATATATAGGGGGGCTATGCGGCAACGGATGACGGCTGTTTGAATCCCTATCCGCGATCCATCTTGATCCACACAGCAGGAACGGTTGGCGGTGACTCCTCATTAGTTGAGCCACTTTATCCACTGACCGCGCAGAATCCCAAGAGATCTGCGCAAAGATTAAAGCAAATCTTCTAATTTAATGATCGGACAGCCTGTCAGAGACAACTATGCGACAACGAGACTATGCGACATGCCCTGTATATGTGGTCAATAGCGCTCGTCCATGCTTCTTTCAAATTATTCCAAACTTATTATTTTAGAAACTTTGAAAGGGGTCTTATAGAAGCATAAAAAATTATGCAGGCCGCCTAAAGGTCATGCCCCCGCAACTGAACAACCAAGCCACAGAAAAGCCACATGCATCCTGAACAATCAAGTCACAAAAAGTCACATGCGGCCTGAATAATCAAGCCACAGAGAACCCACAAGTGGCCTGAACAATCAAGTCGCAGAAAAGCCACATGCGACCTGAACAATCAAGTCGTAGAGAAACCACATGCGGCCTGAATAGTCAAGTCGTAGAAATGCCATATGCGGCCTGAGCAATCAACCCGCAGAGAAACCACATGCAGCCTGAACAATCAAGCCATAGAAGTGCCACATGCGGCCTGATCAACCAAGCCACAAAAAAGCTGCATAGTATACTATATGCGGCCTGAACGACCACAGAGCAGGGAGACCGCATAAAATATTCCTGACACAGATTTTGATGTCTGTCAGAAGCTCTGGCACATCAATCATCACTCTGCGACACTTCAAGAATCGTGAAGACGACGGCTCAAAAAAAGACAACAAGTAACATCAGTGCATTAATTGCTTCGATAAATATGTCATGCCACGTGTTCTACGTATACGACCTCGTCGTCATGTGGCTTAAGTGTCCATTCGACCAAAGCCAGACGAGAGCTTACATGCGGCCATAATGCCATCATGTAACTAGAGTATCCATCTGACCAAGGCCAAACGAGAGCACGTATGCGATTAAAAGCCCCATGCGGCCTCGCCATCATGTGGCCAGAGTGCTCATTCAACCAAGGCCCAAACGAGAGCACGTATGCGGCTACAAGACCTATGCAGACTCGCCATCATGCGGCCAAGTTGCTATGCGGCCTCCAGCTCACAAGATCTTCCCGTTACAACTACAGAGATCTTCGGACGATTGGTGCTGACTTTGTGTCCAACTGACCAAGTCACGCACACAACGGGTTGGTAACAACCCCGAGATCTCTTTAACAACATATCTCAACCAAGACAACGTGGAAATTGGCCTATGGCATGCGGCGATAGTTATAATCGCATTCTGTTAAAGGGGACTTATGTTGCCACCAAACAGAGGCATATGTGGCATCCATAGCCTATCAGCACGATGACTATAAATATGAGCAACTTGAACATCTAAGGGATGCCTTTTTTATTCTTCTTCAAAGAGAGAGCATACCACCCCCGGCCAATACAGAGAGAGCATACCGAGACGAATGAAGAGAGAATGTAAGCTCCCTCACCCTATATCGGATCGTTCAAGGAGTAAAGGAGATGCCATAGCACTCCTTGTCTATCGTCACACCCCAGATAAAAAAAATATTGTACTTAGATTGTCCTTCCATGACCTCTTTGTACTTTCTTTCATTTGTTGATTAAATCAAGCTCTTTTAGAACTTTCAAATTTAATGGCGAACAACTATGACCCGATACGAGTTATAAACTTTATCTACTCCCACGATACTGTTATCAGTAAGTATATTGAGTCTTACTGATAATGATTCAGGTTCTAATCCAACTCGTATCTCAAATCGTGTAGACATAAAAGAATATGATTAACCAGAATCAAATAATACTGAAGCTGAATGAGAGTTTACGAGAATGGTACCTTCCATCACCTCACCTGAAGCTAGCTGCTCCTCAACTGTGAGTGCCATATCTTGGCCTTGTCCTTTCGGTACTGGTCCTGACTGTCGCAGACCTCCTTGCCTGGCTTGTACTTGAGCCTGGGCCTGCGCATACTGCTGTAGCCTATATGCTGGAATACTTTAGATTGGGTCGGCAAAGGTCTCTAATCCTGGTGTTGCTGAACCGACGCTGGAGCCCAATACTTGAGTCCTGCCGGGGAGGATGATAATGAACTAGCGCTGTGTGGGAAAGATCCCACTATATGGCCTGGTGCTCCACAGGCTAAGCATAACCCTTGTGCTCTATGACACTATAAAATCACGTATCCTGGTTTTGCATAATGAGAATATCCCACTGAAGGAGATAATCTCTGCTGCTGAGTTCGAGTTAGAGTTGTTTGTTGAACGGAGGCTATTGAAACTGGCCCCCTCAGAGATCCGATAGTTAAAGCCCTAACTGCCAAGGCTGGTGCTGAAGACTGGTTATAAGAACCTTCTGATGTATGGGTCCTCTTACGACCTCCAGTCATATCCACTATTCTCTGGGATGTATACTCATGCCTCTTTGTTGCTCTTAACACAACATCAAAAGTCTGAAACTCGTATTGTTCCACTGCCAATATGATCTCCAGGTGAAGTCCCTGCAAGAACCTCCTTGATCTGTCTAATTCGGTCACCACCAAGGTGGGAACAAACAGACTAAGTCTACAGAATTCTGCCGCATAGTCGTCGACAGTCCTTTCCATCTGCTTCAAGTTATTAAATCTCTGTTGCAGATTATAATGCGACACTGGTTCAAAGTATCTGACCTGAAACCTTTCGCTAAATACGTCCCAGAGGATATGTACTATTAGTGAAACCGTATGTGCTTCCTACCAGTCTTGGGCCAAATCTAACAACTGTAACCGAACCACCGAGACTTGCTCTCTAGCCGAAACTCCAACTGCCTCTAGAATAGTCTCAGTGTCATGAAGCTAAGCGTCCGATACAATCGCATCCTCGGTGCCATAGAAATACGAGGGTTGGAGGCGCTTGAAGTTGCTTGTAGAGTTGTTGGCACGATGTCCGCCTCTTTCCAAACCCCTTGTACTGACTGAATGAGTACGTCTTCTCGACGTCCTTGAGATGCCAATAATTTTTGAAGATACCAATTAGCACACTGTTGTCCCCTCCTATATTAGGTATGGTTTTCCAGGAGGTACTAGTTGGATCTGAGGTTCCTCATTTTAAGCTGTTCTAGAACCGGCCCCAAAATGTTGAGGCTGAACCTCAAGGGTTTGCTGGCAATCGAGATGTTGTCTTGCTACTGGAGGAACTCGGGATAGATAATCAGAAGGACCAGGAATAATATTTCTGAAAGATAAAGGACACAAGGATCATCAAAGAGACGAACATGATTGATCGAGGATCAAAGTAGATGTTGAATCAAGATTTCAGGGATATAAATTCGACACTGGAGGAGATCAAGGAGTAGCATGATTGAGACATCTAAAACACATTAGTAAACCCTCCCCCCAAACATCTAAATTTTTGACCTGCATAGGCCACCACTTAAGCCATGTCATACCGCAGAACCAGAATACTGGAGAGCAGGGTCAGACAAAGACAGCTACATATACCAGAGTACTCTACACGGTCACAGTTGTCTAGACATGTGAGGGTTTACTCTATAATCCATCAGGCAATCCTATGTAAAGAATCACGGGTGACTCAATCTCAAGCAAGCAACAAGTTTACAAAATGTATGATCACCAATATATAATAGTAAGGCGTCCCAAACTATACATTCCCAAATGATCATGAAGCTATTACCAAAATAAAGAACTAGCAGAGTACAACATTAGATGATCCACTCTAACTATAGTCTAGAATATGCTTTACATGTAGGCCCGTAGGCTAGAATGTCAAGTCCGAAAATATGAGCTAAACAAGTGCTCGATGGCTAAATGCCTTAAAAGAATAATGTACAAGATCAAGTGGGTGAGGAAGAAGAAACCCACTCATGTCCTCGGGTGCTCCTCGTGTTTACCATCTTGAGGCGGGAAGTACGGGAGATCCTGCGGCCCTGCTCCAAAATTTGCCCTTATAAAACTAGTGGGGTCAGACCCCAAAATAGCAAGTACCACAAGGGAGCCAAACTTATAAACTAAAACCAGCATGTCGATAAATTAATAAAAATAGCAGGTAAGGTAATAGTTAAATAGTGCAACGAATAAAATAACATTTAAGAAGTTTATGAGTAATTAAACAAGAACATCTGAAATCAGTACTCTGGTTACTATTTTTGGATCAGCTGTTAATGCAAATTAGGACGGGATGAGAGTAGACTGTAAATTAAGCGATCATGACCAATCATGCCCTACGACTTGATATCATTAGCTAACTAGGGTTATCACAGTCCTAGTTACTAATACATACAGTTTGAGATTTCTTACAGCCATATGCCCTGCAGGATATCCGGGTTATCCAGATGTACGGGTACATAGTATAGATTTATCAGGTATAATTATTTCTTATCTTTTCTGGTAGTACAACACTTACCGGTGTGTTGAAAGTATGCCCCTTACGACGGAGAGCTCAAAATCCATCAGGTGTCGCTGGGATACCGGGATTGCATGTAGCCAAAAAATCTTTCTAGATAATTTTCTAGATTATTATTCTAGTTATTAGCCTGAACAATTATCAAGGATTCCCGATCGTGGTGCTCAGGAATCTGCCTTAGACATAATATAAGACATGACAGTAACTTGACAGGTATAATCAAAATCAACCACGGGGATACATGTCATGCAATACAGGTGATCAGGACAGTAACAAGAATTCTCAAGTCAGGAGTGCACTACGTCGAGCCACTATCAGGATTATCAGGATCAGAAGTATCAGGATGGTGCATTACATCGATCCACTATTAGGAGTATCAGGGTTATCAATACAGTATCAGGATTATCAGTACATAATCAGGATTATCGGGGTTATCAGTACATGATTAGGATTATCAGGAGTTTATTTATAATGTATAATCACTAGATCAGGTCAGAAAATCAGGATCAATATCAAGAATGCCATGTTCAAAAAATAACCAAAATTAACTAAAATAACGGGATTAAAGAGAACTAGAGAATCATCAAGTGTTAAGCATATTAAAGAGAATACTGACATATATGCGTATAAATTAACAATTCAGGGTTGGCACATAAAATCAGGACAAAAAGTAACATCCGCTCACATTAGGCCAAAAACTACTATTGGCGCACAAATGGCCAAAACAAGTAATGGCACACAAATGACCAGAAACAGTTTTGGTGCACAAATGGCCAAAAATAGTTTTGGCGCACAAATCACTAATCCGGACAGTTCTGGCGCACTTTGATGCAAAAGTGCTCTGAGCAAAAGGTGGCGCACAAATCGTACTAAAGCGCACTTCTAGAACATTGGCGCACAATGATAAAAGTGCACGAGCCAGGAGCTTGGTGCATAAATCTATCAATGGTGCACAAATTAAAGTACCCAAGCTATGACTTTGGCACACTTTCATCAAGTATGCCAGTAGTAAGGTTTGATGCACAAACAAGCATAGAAAGGTATACTAAAAGACAAAATACAAGTTTTAAGATATGGCACAGCAGTCGAGACGATCCTGCAGTCGAGAACACAATTCTCGAGAATGGTCAGAGGTCTTTGCTTAGTCATTAAGTAATTACGAAGTGCTACAAAGTGCGTAGTCTCTGAAGAATGTCACATAGTGCGTCACACAGCAAAATGAGCCATTCTCCAGAAGCGACAAAGTGCGCCGGTAAAGAAAGTTTACCAAAGTGTGCTAACTCTGCAATCTTTAAAGTGTGCCAACTTGGCTTTTTAAGCAGTGGCATACATTCTTGTTGATTTGTAGACCCATTCAAAAGTGCGCCAAGTAGAAATGACGTACTTTTGAAGGAATTATCATAGTATAAAATGTATGTAGGAGTAGAGAAGTGTGCCAAGATTGGCATAGTACTTAACATATCTTGGCACACTTTCTAAGGAAATTGTGAAGCACAAGTGCGCTCAGTGGAACTTCGCTTATGAGACAAGGGTTCCCTACGTACTTTTTGTATACATTCTCAGGCCAACTTTGTATTCTCTGACTTGCTGTTCTTGGGGGCTCCATGAGCAATCCAATCCAAGAAAAAAATTATCAATGAGACAAGTTCTAATTGTTACCCAAAAATAAAATAGATCAAATGATTAAAATAAGATATAATAAGAATCGAAGCAAGATCTATGGTTGTTCCTTCGGTTGGAAATTGCCTACGGTCAAGTTCTAGCCTAACACCAACACTACCAAGGTCACCCACAGCCAATGCCAAGTTCAGCTGCTGCTCTCTGCTGGGAAAGAAATGAAGAAGGAATGAGAAATAAAATAAAAAAAAAGTGGAGAAAAGAGAATGGGATTGCTTATATAGGCAAGGGATTAATTTTAGGCCATTGGATCATAATTAATGCCTCTCACCCTGGTTCATCACAGCCACCTACCAAAAAAACCAAGGGACCAACGGTCCAAAGCATGCAACTAAGAGAAACTTACAAAAACAACATAAACAACATAAACAATACATGAATGGCATAAAGCATGATGTAAGCAATTAAATAATAAACAAGCTATACATGTATAATACGCGTATATCGGGGTAGATGAAATAACAGTGAATGCAAAGGAATCCTTGGTTGTCCCTTACATATACTAAAACAGTGAGACGCGTCTCACAACTCTCTCCTCCTTAGAAAACTTTGTCCTTGAAATTTCAATAAGACACGAGATCTAGCAAAAAAATTTTGGGGACATGCAATCAAGGTAAGCAAGGGCATACGAAAATCAAGCACAATCCTAGAACAAGACAAGCATGCACATGACAAGATCATAGTATGAGATATATGAATAAGTATACCTCATGAGTTAAATGAATACGGTTATCAAGCACGGATATCATCCTCTCGCTCCCAAGTTGACTCGTCCGATGAGTAATGCCCCCAAGCAACTCAGAATAACCAAATAGTCCGGTTCTTGAGAATCTTCCCTCTCCGGCCTAAAATAGATACATGCCTCTCCTCATACGAAAGATCGGTACCAACGACGAATTCAAATAATCCAGGACATGGCTTGAATTTGGTATATACCGTCGTAACTGAGATACATGGAAAATGTTATCTCACGAAGCGACGGCGGAAGAGCGAGGCGATAAGAAACATCTCCCACTCGTTCGAGGATATCAAACGAACCAATATATCATGGACTAAGCTTTCCACATACACCAAATCTGATGACCCCTCGAGTAGTCAAAATTCGAAGGAATACATGGTCGCCGACAGAGAACTCAAGAGGTCGCCGATGGAAATCGGCCCAATAACGTTGACGATCTTGAGCCACTTTAAGATGCTTCCGGACTTGTTTGACTATCTTAACTGTCTGGACTATCATCTTGAGACCAAGTAATTCTCTCTCACCAATATCATCCCAAGCTAACGATGACTGTACTTTCTGCCATACAGTGTCTCGAAGGGTGTCATCTGGATACCTGCCTGAAAACTATTATTGTAGGAGAATTCAACTAAGTGCAAGTGATCCTCCCACGAACTACCAAAGTCAATGGTACATGATCGAAGCATATCTTCTAGAGTCTGGATCGTACATTCTGATTGACCATCTGTCTGGGGATGATAAGCTGTACTGAACTTCAGACCGGTACCCAGACTCTGCTGTAGACTCTGCCAAAAGTGAGATATGAATCTGGAATCTCTATCTGATACGATGTTGACTGGCACTCCATGAAATCGATATATTATATTATATGTTGATGACATGTTAATTGTACCCAAGAGTATGGCGGAGATAAGGGTGCTCAAAGCTTCATTAAGTGCGCAATTTGACATAAAAAATTTTGGTGAAGCAAAGAGGATACTTGGGATAAAAAATTATCGAGACTGGAAAGCTACGGCTATTTATTCCAAAGCTAGTATATAAAGAATGTGCTAGAGAGATTCAACATGAAGTACTCTAAACAAGTGAGCACCTTGATCGTCAGTCATTCAAGTTATCCTCCAAGGAGTATATGAAAACAGAGGAGGAGAAGATAAATATATCTCAGGTTCTATATGCAAGTGTGGAGGGATCATTAATGTATGCATTGTGTGTACCCGTCCCGACTTGTCGTATGCGGTCTATTTGGCGAGTAAGTACATGTCGAATTTGGGGAGGCTTCACTAAGAGGCTATAAAGTGGATACTTAGGTATCTTAGGGCTCTAAAGATCTTGATTTTGTTTCACAAGTTGAAACATGGATCGGGTCAGTTGCAGAGGTATGTTGATGTAGATTACGCTGGTGACTTAGCTAGTAAGAGAAGATCCACTACTGGCTATGTATACACACTTACATTATATCCAGTAAATTGTAAGTCACTTAAGGATATCATGGAGCTTTTTTTTTTTTTACTATAGAGTCAGCATGTATGACATCAATCAGACATTAAACGAGGCTCTATGGTTAAAATGTCTAGTTTGTGAGTTTGGATACGGGAAGGTGCAAATCTCATTGTTTTGTGTTAGTCAAAGCATGATTCATCTCACGGAGAATTCAATATACCATAGTTGAACAAAACACATCGACGTATAATATCAAAAGATACGGGAATAGTGTAACAAGGAGATTGATGTTTTAAATATTGATACTAAGTTGAATACGACTAACATGCTAACAAAGATGATTCATATAGAGAAGTTCAAGTCCACCTTAACTTCTATTCAAGTAATTAAGTTTCAGAAAGATTTTCGACCTTGGTAGGAGGTTGTGACAGTTTCACGATATTGTACAAAGATCGTGTCAGTGACCATATTCATGTCTGGGTAAGACTGTATTGGTGATTAGTTTCATGGTTCTAGCTAAAGACTGTGTCGGTAGGAAGATACCAAACATGAGGTAAAGTTGAAAGAGAACGTAGTATCGACAACATTCTTATGAGATGGCCAGTTGAATAATAAGCCAAATATGGAGATAATTGTATATGACTCGTTTACAACTACGAAGTGTGAGGGACGTCGTTCAGTAATCGGAGAAGTCCATGAAGAGTCAAAGCAGAGATACATGGATGAAAAGATCTATGAGTATCAATTCGACATACTGAGAGAATATTGTTAGTATACCTCTAGTTTGTCGATTGAGTGGGGTTTTGTTTTAGGAGGTTTGGGGGTCCAAAGATCTACTAAGACTATCTTCCAATAGTACACCAGAGTCAGGATCTAGTGGGATCCAAGAATAATTTAGATCTAAATGAGCTTCCATCGAAGATCCTGATTGCTTCCGACTTTCGGAAGGATTTAAATTCATATTTAAGGGTCGCTTTGTGTCCTCGATTGAGAAGGCTTTAAAGTTTAAGAATACTTGCAAGAGAGAGTTCTTGAAGACCATTAAATGAGTCATCAAAAGGAAGAAGGAGAGGGCTCGTTGGAGATCTCATTGAGGAAGTATTGAATTATGGTATTGTGCGTAAAATCATTGTAAGATTTTCTTGTTGATTCAACAAAGTTATTTCTCCTCTTGTCCCGATGAGTAGGTCGAGTTTGACTGAACCACGTTAAACACATTGTGTGTTTATTCTTGTTGCTATTGTTTGGTTAATAGTGTTTTGTTATTGTTATCGCCGTAAAACATTTATTACATTCAATAAAGAGAGAATAATTAAAAAATGATATAAAATGTTGTTGTATTTGTTGTCGTAAGTGGTGTTATAGCTATTTTGACCGCAACAAATGTCACAATAGTTGGAAAAAAATGATGCAATATTTGTTACACCAATTTCATCGGGTGTTATTAAACACACCCATGTTTTCATTCATTTTACTTCCTTCTTATTTTTAGTAGTTTTGATCTGTTTTACCTTTTTTTTTTAAAATTAATCTATAAGTTTACCCTCACAACTGATTTTTTTTAGATAATTATGTTTTCTAATTGATTAAATACTAAAAATTAAAGCATTTACTGAATTTAAAATGTAAAGCTGATAGTCCATGATGAAAAAGAATTTAATCAATTTTCACCTACATAAAGCTGATAAACATATTTTAAAATACTTTAAATGTAAAGTTGATAAACATACTGATAGACATGTTTTAAAATATTTTAAATGTAAAGTTGATAGATATGTCCACATTTTAAACATATTTATGTAAATAAAATTATGTAAAGTTGATAGACATGTTTACTCCTACATAAAGATAATGTAATTAGTTTACTTCTACATAAAGATGTTTAAAATTAATAATACAGATTTTTACATAAAGATCTTTACATAATATTTAAAAAAAATTATTCAGGTTACATCTCCATAAAAATAAACATGTCTATTTAATCGAATTTTTCTTTCTTTTTTTAGAGAACTAGATAATTATTTATATTTTTTCTTTCATAAACAAACAATTTTTTTTTTCCTAAACCTTCTGTTCATCAAAGTTTATAATTGAATTTTTCAGTAAAAATAACATGTCAAAATGTTCTATCAATATATTTAATTAATTTAAGAAATTATAGAATATAGAAAGTAAAGAAAAAAAAAAGGTGAACTAATTTTTTTTTAAAAGATAAACTTAATAAAAAAAAAGAATAAATATAATAAAAATATGGGTGCGTACAATAACCCATTTCATCCGTTGTATAAAATCAAACAACAAGATAGATAAAAATGGCACAATAAATATTGTCTGAGAGAATATAAATAATACCACTGAGACCTCAACAACAGCGGCATAATTTTTACGAGGTTCTACGTTAACAGAGTACAAACAACAGACGATTAAAAAGAGCACAAAATAATGTTTGTTTCTTGTACCAAACCCCAACGTACCAAATTCCTCATTGTTGAACATTTTTTAAGTACGTACTTGGCCCTTTCCAGCATGCGAACAGGTTTCTTTGTATTACTACCAGCTCACAATTTTGGACCCTACATTATTTCCTACATATAATTTTATGTATTACACAATCCTAATCAAGGGAATACCTTCAAGTTCAAGTCAATTTTTTTTTCTTAAAACAAAGCTGTCTCCCTTTTTCCGAATCATAATCATCAACAAATATTAGCTTCACACGTAAGTATTAAGTTGTAATTAGTTAAGTACTCTTTCTTGCAACTTGCAAGACTTTGCAATTAATTGAACACTCCATATCCGGAAATTAAGGTAATGCTAGCTAGCATTTTTGTTTGTTGTCAAAAAATTAATGTTTCATTTTATTTGTTATCAAGAATAAAATAAAAAATAGTTTATTTATTATATTATACCAATTTTTTGTTGTTGTTGCTTGATATGTCGAATATTCAATTATATAACTTTCTGTCATCAAATCTTAAATACATTTGTTGAAGGAGAATGATTTGGCCTACCTGCCTCCCTCACATTTTTATTTTGTATAACACACTATTCCGTCCAAAAGAATATCTTCATAGTCATGATTCTTCACTGTTTGGCTACAAAACGTCGCTTAAATGAACTAATCCAAGATGACAAACTTCTGTCTATCTAATGAGAGAATTAAGACATATCAAACACAATATATATTTCAATGACTATATTACATGAACAAATTTTAATATATATTATTCAAAAAGTACAAAATTGATTACAATAAGTTAAACTATTTGTCTCCAAGTTCAACTCTTCAATAATCTTTAAGAAGAAAGAAAAAGATGATGAAATCACTCACCCAGTCATGTGACGATTTTTCTGAACAAAGACGACAAATCTTCGAACAAATCTTCTCTTCCAACTGTCTTGAAAACGAACACTAAGAGTAAAGTACAAAATTTCTCTTAGATTTCTCTGGACTCTCTCTCAGATCTCTCGTATGAGATTATCCTTGGCAACAATCTTAACTTCCTTTATATAGGTTAGAAACCTAATTTAGGATTTTTTTAAAAAAATCTAAAATAGCTAGCAATAATCTTGCATGTTCAGATTAGATCACACGGTAAAAAATATGTCGACTTTGGGTTCACGTTTGAACCAATTTTCGACAGAGGATATACCGCGATGTACCACCAGACCCTCAAAAATAGGTTTTGGAACGAACAATCCAAAACTCGATATACCGCTGGTATGCCGCTGCTGATGTTTTGGCTCAGTTTGAGCTCCGATCCTCCATCATCTTCGTCGCAACTTCCGTCGACGCTTCACGACGTTCAAACTGTCTTTCCACACACCTCAAATCGAGGCTGAACCCAAACATACTCCCCCTCTAGTTTCATGAAAGGTGTTAACCCCATGCTCCCACTCATCATTAATCTCTCCCGGACTGCTTTGCGTCTTTCTTCGTCTCCAGCTCCTCGACCAACACATCGATGCTGCAATGAGTAACATCTTCTTAACGACTAAAATCTCGCTAACATCAATAATTCGACTAAGACCAAAATCTTTGACGATCAACCCCACCTTAAGTCTTGGCTACTTGTTTACGATTTTCGTTTTCCACTGGGACGTGCTCCCCTTCCGTCGAGCTTATTCACCATTGGTTGGCAACCAAACGAACGTTACATTTTTTTCGAAATTCAAATTTTTGAACATGTCCACCTTCGTATCTGGCAATAAAGTTCTCCTGTACACAATCCTTATCAAAGATACCTTCAAGTTCAAGTATTTTTTTTTTCTTTAAACAAAGTTGTTCCTCTTTACCGAATTTTAATCATCAAATAATAGCTTTTACACATAAGTAGTAAGTTGTAATTAGTATCTACTCTTTCTTGCCGACTTTCCAATTCAACACACCATATCCGAAAATTAAGGTAATGCTAGCATTTTTCTTTGTTGTCAAGAAGATTAAAGTTTCATTTTATTTGTTATCAAGAAGATAATATTTTCGTTTATTTATTATATTGTACCAAATACATTTTCTTTTTTATGTTGTCTGATAATGTGGAATATTCAATTAAACTTTTCTGTCATCAAATGTGTTAATTACGTTTGTTGAAGGAGAATGATTTTACCTACCTGTAACACACAAATCCATCCAAAAGAATATCTTCATAGTCAAGATTCTTCAACTCCAAACCATTAAACAAATCCTAACCTAACCTAAGAAAAATAATTATATATTGCTCCATTGAGTCCAGTGTGAGTGCTCACACCAACCAATATAAACATGAGCCAGACAACAATATCAGTGGGAGTTAGGTTTGGTTCAGTGCAAACAGTAATCCCATTATTTAATTTCCTTCGGAACTTTTACATAAAAGTTCCTTAAATCTACTTGTGCTTTTGCATAACCATTCCAAATTTTGTTATTGGTTTAGAAGAAAATAAAAAAGAATGCACTCTTCATTTGTGTTGTGATAGTCAAAACTAAGAATAAATAATAATAATAATAATAATCTTATACTCTCTTATTCTTCCTCCATTTCACATTCATTTTTGTTGACAACTCTTTCTCATCCTCAGCTCTCGTCATCCTCTATTTTCTCTATTTTTCTTCACCCCATATGGGATACAAAATAATAATAATAATAATCCCTCTTATTCTTCCTCCATTTCTCATTCATTTTTTGTTACCAACTCTTTTTCATCCTGTCATTAGTCATACTCTATTTTTTACAATTTTCTTCACCCCTTTCAAACTATTACCAATTCATAATTCTATGTCATCATCAACTACTCACATGCAAACAACAAGAGCGGTGAGGGATATGGAAGAAGATAGAGGAGTAAGAAGAACATTGGTAGAGGAGGATGAATAAAATTGTTATTTTTTGTGTGGTTTAGTTAACTAGAGGAACTAATAAATCAATTGTTAATAATTCGAGGGACTTGTATGCAAACAGTAAGATTAAAAAAAACCTATGTGAAAATTAATAAATTAGATTTAAGGTACATATATGCAATACATTCTTTTGTATATTACTTTAAAAGAAACAAACAAATCCAAGTGGATTCCTCCCCGCCTTTCCCTCCTCCTCCTCCTCCTCCTCTCATCCCACCCTCCCCTCGTGCATAATACTGCCCCCAACTCCATCCTTCCTTTCTTTACACCTCTCAAAGAAATGGCACCATCAGTACCACTACCACTACTACTACTACTACTATTCTTCTTCTTCTTCTTCTCACTTCCGGCCACTTCCAAGACACTTCCGTCCGACGTGGCGGCCCTCCGCGCGTTCAAGAACTCCGTCTCCCCCTCCTCCATCAACCCCTGGTCCTGCCTCGCCTCCTGGAACTTCACCTCCGACCCGTGCCGCCCCGAGACCCCCTCCCACTTCACCTGCGGCATCGTCTGCTCCTCCGCCGGCCGCATCGTCGCCATCACCCTCGACCCCGCCGGCTACTCCGGCAGGCTCGACCACCTCGCCCCGCTCTCCCTCCTCGCCCACCTCGACCTCTTCGACAACAAGTTCTACGGCCCCGTCCCGGACCTCTCCTCCCTCCGCTCCCTCCAGACCCTCGTGCTCGCGTCCAACTCCTTCTCCGGCGCCGTGCCACTAACTCTCCCCTCCTCGCTGCAGACGCTCGACATCTCGAGGAATTCCCTAACCGGTCCGATCCCCAACCTCGCGCTGCCGAACCTCGCCACGCTCGACCTCAGCTTCAACCGCCTCTCCGGCCCCCTGCCGACCTCGCTCCCGGCGAACCTAGTCGCCCTCTCGCTCCGCGGCAACTCCATCACCGGCTCCATAACCAAGCCCTCCTTCTCAAGGCTGAGATGGCTGGAGACAGCAGAGCTGGGAGCGAATCAGTTGACAGGGAAACTGGAAGCGTGGTTCCTCCTCCTGCCGTCGCTCCAGCAGGTGGATCTCGCCAACAACAGCTTGACCGCGGTCGAGGCGTGGAGGCCCGGAGGAGCCGGGGACCAGCTGGTCGCGGTGGACCTGAGCTTCAATAGGATGGCGGGGGCGCTCCCGGCCGAGCTGGCGGAGTACCCGGCGTTGGCGGCGCTGTCGGCGAGGGGGAACAGGCTGACGGGGCAGATCCCGTGGCAGTACAAGTGGGCGAAGAAGGGAGTTCCCTTCAGGAGGCTGTTCCTCGATGGCAACTTCTTGAATGGGAAGGTCCCCAATGGGTTCCTGGAGCCCAAGGGGGAGATGGCGGGGAGCTTCGGCGACAACTGCCTCCAGAGCTGTCCCGGCTCGGTGCCGCTCTGCTCGCCGGTGCAGAAACCGGACTGGGTTTGTAAGCAGGTCTATAGGCTCGGCCAGAGGCCGTCCCCTACACCGGGAATACTGTAATTTTTGTATTTGTATTTTTATTTCATCTCCTCTCTTCTCTTCTCTTCTCTTCTCTTCTCTTTTGTAGCAACTTACTTTGAATAATGATTCCAAGGTAAATATGTTTTTATTAACACGATGTGCTAGATCTATTTACCTACATACTCTTGCAGACCTTAGTTTGTCAAAAAATGGGAGTCTGAACACAAGGTTGTCAGCAAGCAATGACAACAGCAACAAACCTAAAGCAGAGAGAAGCAACAGTATTTTCACTCAAGGATGACGTAAGAGATCACTTCACTTGAGTATTTTATTTTATTTTTTAAAGAGAGCACTATAGTAATTCCAAGGTAAAAGTGTAATTCCTGAATGTTCCACTTCTAATGAATGCCCAAGTCCAGTGAACGCCTACCCAACTAATTGTAATACAATGTAACGGGGCCTGATATCATTTATGATCAGCATGCCCTTCTCCACGTGGGGATGTCCGAATGTGAAATTCAACAAACATACCTACTTACCAGCCTTCTCTCACAATCAGTCGGTCTCTCAGTTCTCAAACAACGTCTATGTGATGACTAAAGAATCATACCCAGGAGAGCGACTGGTCTATATAATCACAAAAAAGGAAAAAAAAAAGAATTCCTAATGCTCTCAGAATAGACTGAGAAATACCACGTCAGTGCCACCACAGTACTAAAATTAGTTGGAGTGGGGAGCAATCTAGTACCAAACAAACAGTGATGGTCCGTGATAGCTTACAAGGGCTGTTTTTTTTTTGGGGTGGTTGGTGGGGATACGACCAGGGTAATAATTCAATCTAAAGACAAGATTTACATGACCAGTTTGAGTTACTTTCAATATTGATTGTTGTATACTTGTATTGATGTAAAATAATTTCTGGAAATCAAATAATACATGAACAGTTCAAGTTCCTTTCATTCTGTTGCATTGATGTAAACTAATTCTGTGAAATCAAATAACATGACTATAGCATATATTCACACTAAGATCCATACAATCTTTGCTCAACACGAGGACACAATTATATAACCCTTACCCTCGGGGCAAGCCGAAACTTCATCCCATACTACCTCTGAATTATTTATCATTTACCTCATCTTCCCTTTTTCTCACTTTGATCACCAGAGATACTCGGTGTGATGATCTGGTACCATGATAACCCCACTTCGCAATGGATGTGTGTGCATGCATTGGTGTGCATCTTAGGGAGATAGGGCAGCTGGTTTGGGAAAAATCCATGTAGACCAACAGGTATACCGTAACAGACCTGTTGTCGCCATAACACTGAAAACTCAATATCAAGGAAGAGGATATACACTTTATACAGTGGCTTTCTAAGTATGAATCTTGCTACTTAGCAGGCGAAAGTTGCAACTGCCCTCCATAATGTTCATTGACAGAAGCCTGAGAACATATAAATAAAATAAGGTATCAGTAGTAGTTATAATGCTGTGATTTTGATTAGAAGGAAATCATTCGGCACAGTCAATTAATCTAAAACAAGCTTGCATCTAAGTACCTTCAAGCTTTTTGCAAGTTGCTACCATGTACTATTTCTATTGGCATTTTACTATCTTGAGCATTTTTCTGTTTTAGGGGTAAATTTGTCCTTAGTTAGTCACGTGCTTTGCAGGTTGATGGAGGCTAGTTAATTGCAAACGTTGAAAAGTTCATGGTAGCAATTTGCTAATAAAGATAGTATGGGGTATCAAACTGCAGAGGTGTGGAAGTTGAAGGTATTCAAATGAAAATTAACCAAAAAGATACAAAGTTTGCATAATTTTAGGACTTCCACTTATAATTTTAGGACTTCCACTTATACTGCTGCAAATTGTAAATACACAAATATATTCCTTTGACAGAAATTATAAGTTGAAGTACACATACAGCAGTAAAATATCAGTCTTAGATCTAGGACTGTTCCTTTTCCCATTATAGTGCAATTGTTCAGTCAGAATATTTCTTCCCCCAACCCTACCATCCCCCTACCCCATCCCCACCCCAAAAAACTAGAAGCTTCACCTTTTCTTGCACAAAGAACTTGGCACAAGGCCAAGAATATACAAATTCTCCCTTTAGAGTTCTTTCTTGGAGTATGTATAGTCTATTTCAAATTCAATTCAGGAATGGCTTCTCATGTAGAGTGTAGAAAAGTTCCTATATTAGTTGCACAACTTTGCAGATGATTCTTTAGATATTACACATGTAAGACCACCCTTTGGCCACAATATACAGGTAAAATAATAGACTGATAATATATTGATTTCATGGATGGAGATTATGCTCCTATAAGAATTTATGTTCTGATAGTAGCTCTAAGGTCTACTTTAGTTATAGAATGCCTTTAGTACTTATGTCCATTTGCAGAAAGAAATCAAGTACAAGCTTATAGTGCTTATGTACTCAGATAGCAAAATGATTGCATATTAATTGAAATCTAGTCAGATTAAAGCAATTTTGCATCAGGGAAACAGGCTTCAAATCATACCTGAAGTGTAGGGAGAACAATGTTGTATACTTGTAACAAGAACTTCGATGTTGAAGCAAACCTACATCAATCAACAATCTATTAGTCAGGAATAATACAATGAAGGGAAAGATCCTTGATATAAGATGAAAATATATAATATGGGACATGCAAGGACCTTCCATTTTACTCCCCAATGCAAGATAATGCAACATTTACATAGCAAACATAAAACGAAGAAACTTTATGAATCTCATAAACAAAAGAAACGCTGGTCAATGTTTCCAACACAAGGGAGAAATTTAAATTTTGCATTTATTATATGTAATAGCACTAAACATTATAATATGAAAGATCTGAAATAAGCATATATAAAAAAGCTGTGGACAACAAACAGTATATCTTAATATCCGAAAGACGTGTTACATTTTAGAAATGTCCTTTAGAGAGAACTTGAATAAAATTCTGAAGAGAATTGATTGGATCATAATTATAATCTCGGAAAAAAAAGTTGGGAACATAACAAAATAGGAAAAAAAAAAAGGAAACAAAAGCACTTGTAAGCAGGATAACAATCAGGAGAAGTATTCTAGCTAACCACAGATCAATACCTTTTAAAAAGACGAAAACACATGTATAGCTCCTCAATATCTGATTCAATCTTTAGATCAATGTACTGCACTATAAGCTCACACAAACTGGAAAGAGCATCATCCCAACCCTCTCCATTCAAATCAAAATTTAGAGAACAAAGGGAAAATGTTGACTGTAAGGTACCAGATAGTCCATTATTCGTTCCAGATTTGGTATATAATTCAGCAATAACATTCAAAATCAAGCAACTGCTAGTTTTGAACATCTTAACCCAGTTTGGAGGATTTCCCAACCAGAGACCATTTTTAGATTTTTCAGGGTACTGTCTCTCTTCATAGATAGAAAACTTCCTGGGAGAAGTAGTTGGATCCTTGCCAGAAGTTTCTGCCCTCTGCAAAATAAGCATTTGGAAAAGAAAAAAAAGAAAAAAAAAATCAGCCTTCACATCCTCAGATAACTGTGGCTAACTAGAGCTTGGCAACTGTATTATAGCCAACTTAGGCAGCCCAAATCTTAATTTACAGAATATGGGTATGGAAACAAGATGTTTGTACCTGGTGTTAGAAGTTGCAAGATGTCCCCAACCTAAAAAGTTAGGATGGGATTCTCCACCGCAAGATCATCTTAAATACAGGACAAGATTAAGGGGGATTTTCATTTTCTAGATTTGTCACCCCCTTTAACCTTGTCCTGTATTTTAGGCCAGATCTCATGGTGGAGATTCCCATCCTCATTTTTTTTAGACTGCGGAGGCATTTAGACACACACATTTTGGTAAGATTCATCCACAAATTCCATCAGCTAAAATCATACATGTTAGGCTTAAAATGAAAATTCTATGGTCGACCAAGATCAATCATTTGAGATGTGTGCAGAAGAAAAACCAAATGATTTTGATTTTGTCACTTGTTAGGTAAGAAAATGACTTCTAAGATGTGATCTATGGTATAGATTTCTCGATACCACAAAAAAATTGCTGGGTATGGGATACTTAAAATTCGGATCATGAGCGCAGAGAAATAAATACGAGAAACATAAGTATGTTTTCGATGTGGTTCAGTCCAAGATCAATGAATCTCTTGTTTCATACTCAATTTTTAACCCTCCCATCCCCACCCTCTTACGCAACATAAAACCCTTACACGAGCACAGAGAGACAAATACGCCAAACATAACTATGTTTTTGATGAGGTTCAGTCCAGGAACTACTAGAAAAATGATGCATTTCGGAAAAGTCAGAACACAATGGTACTGTGATGATATGTATGCCTCTGCAAGTGTAAATAGGTTTATGCATGTGGGGTGCATGCAGACAATGCCTGTAAAGGTGCACGACCAAATATAGTACATATATACACAAACTGCAGGGGTTGCAAGGTACATAAACTTTATTTAATTATAATGATCTATACTATTTACATTGGAGTACAAATTCTAAAATACATGGCAATGGAGAAAAACAAAATCTACAATTCATTTACTAATTTGCAGTTACTATTCAAGTGAATAAGGAGTTTTATGTGATGAACAGTGTAGGGGGTTCAAGCTTCTATTAGTACTATCAATTATTTGCAAACCTACAGCTACCGTAGAAGAGTCCATATGCAAAAGTGCAAGTATTGTCACAAACTATGGCAATTTGAATAGAATAAGTATACACACACATTACATAAAACAATTGCATCGTAAACATACAAATGCCAGAAAGAAAGCACATACCTCTGAGATTTCTGCATTAGCAATTTCTGTAGACATATTTTCATTAATACTAAATATGTCAGTCTTGAGTTCTTTAGCAGAAGCCTGGTAAAAGGAAAATAGGAAAAGAAAAAGAAAAGTGATGAACTATAAGCAAACAATCTTGCACTACTAAGTATTCAGCTGCAAAAGTGACAGATGCACTTATAAATAATTAAGAACAAACTAGGGAGAGAACACCGAAATTTCTAATTGTTATAATAACAATATCTAGGTTTTTTGTTCAGTTCAGTCCAACCTGATCAAGCTTGACCAAACACAATTTGATATAGCAGAGTGCTGCAGGCAAAACACAGTAAATGATGCCACAAAAGAGCCTCAGAGTGACTTGGATAAGCTCTGCTTATGAGGCTAGAAGTAAAATAATAACTAAAGGTAACAAATGCTGAACATATCAGCCTTTTCTTCTTTTTTGGTTGTGCAGGAGATCTTATACTGATCAAGTCAGACTAAAATTTGTCAAAAGAAACTCATGGTTATTCTAAACAAGAAATCATTCTTATATATGGGCAAGAAAATATATATTTACAAGCATGAATGAATACATCCATATTCCAGCTCAAGAGGTATAAATTTTTTAAGGACACGAGGGGCCTAAAGGAGAATTATCAGAGAGAGTATACAATCCAAAAGCATGTGTCAATATATCAAGGACACAACAAGCTCACCTCATTTTGCGTTGGAAGAATGCGTGTAGAAAGAGCTGCAGCAGAAAGAGGTTGCTTTCCTTTCTCTCTTGTAACTGGATAGGGTTCCATAACACCAGTTTCTCCAGAAGTCATATTTGCTTCCTTATTGCAATCTATTTTTATATTCCCAGATGGCAGAATGTTACCCTTGACTTCTGGTGGGTATATGATAAACATGTTTTTATTTGTTTTTCCATCCTTCTCTTCACACGTCTTCATGAAATCATGCAACTTCCCGTTGTACATATCATTCATTTCTGAGTATATTTCAGGAGGTAGATTCTTAATGACATCCGCATCAAGTTCTAACAATGGAGGTAACACAGGTATCCGGTTTTCAAGAGATCTGGTACTGGCATTTATATGTGATGGGCCAGCAGCAAGGGCCTCAATAGAACAGGAAAGGCCAGAGATTCCATCATGTTGCACCCCACGGTGGACAGGAGCATGTCGGGGTTTCTTTTCAGTACCCAATGATTCTGTGTCAGCAAACTAGTATATCAACTACTTATGACAAGGGAAATTAGCACAAAAAGGCAAACTTCAGAGGATTATATCGACATGCAACATACTATGGCAGTAAATAAAATGATGTGAAACAACAAAATATATGTAATCAGTCAACAACAAGTACCTCTACAGCCATCAGGATTAACAGAACTGGTGGTCAACTTTCCAGTCTTTACAGAAGAAAGCCATGATTCAAGTGTACTTCTTTCATGCCCTAGAAAAGAGTGAGAGAGAGAGAAAATGAGGACAGAAAATGAATCATCAGAAACCAAAAACATGCCAAATAGTATAAGAATATATACATTATATTCCAACGAGGATGAATCATTTTGCGTATTTCATGTGCACCTATATCCTAATGCACAAATGACTGACCTACATCCTAATCCACAAATGACCAACAACATGAAAACAATAGGATGTGCCCTCAGACAGTAGCATACTTGTATTGTGTAAATATAGAACATCGTCTGAGAGACAATTATATAACAATATTCTGGAAACTTCCTTTGAGTAGGCTGTTGGAGAATGGAGATGAGGGAGGGGGATGAATATATTATTTCTGTCACAATAATGATAGAGTTTGTTTGTTCCACCCTATTGATTTTAGCAGATTCCCTTTCAAAAGGGAAGTTTTGGGTGTGCCAATAATAAATTATCAACAGTCTCACAACTGATATTATAATTAAGACTACACGGGATTGGTTGCAACTGTATCTGCACAGATACAGGAAAAAATTCACAAGGGGAAGAGGGTGACCCAATAATCCAAAGTCAAACAGTTTGACAACTGCTTCAACAATGATTTATGCTTCAGAGTGTACATTCCTTTTGCAGTTCGTCCCAATCTGTCATATTTCACAAGGAGCTGATCTGCTTCTTGTTTCTCGTGTGTTGGATTACTTCGATTAGAGAGAGTTGTATATATAATATCACACGGATGAGCATCCTTCTTTGTAAAATTATCCTGTCACATAAATGCTGCAAGAAACTTCTTACCATAGTGATGAGTCTAATATTAGTACAGTTGTATGTCTTCATTAACATCCATGTGATATTATATATACAGCTCTCTCTAATCGAAGTAATCCAACACATTTCTGGACAGTAAACATGAAATAGCACATCTGTTGGATAATGTATTTCATATAACTATACAATGTTTAATGTAGAAGAGTGTGCATTGTCCTCCCTTTTCCTCTTTTTGTATGGTCTTAATAGTTTCTTGTTTAGTCCCACATTGGATAGCAACCAAAGTAATGAAATCAATACACTTAGTTCAACTATTGACTATCTAAACATGGTATCGGAGCATTGGCCTCTTTACCAAGCCCTAGCCATCTCACTCATAGTAAACAATTTCCTCCCTAACCAGTTGCCGCCTTCTCCTCAGCCCTGACCCAGAAATCCCAGACCCTCCCAACTCTTCCTATTACCTAACCCTAACCTTTATCAGCCACCACTACCACACTCAAAACCCCACCTAATCCTAGATCTCAGTCGCCACCACCACAATCATAGCCGCCACCCTTCTCAAGGCTAGCCCTAGCCCTAACCACTCCAAGTCTCAAATCTAATCTTTGCAACCACTTCATAAGACACAACTCCTGAAACCCCAGCCCTTGATCTTCCACTCCATCAACACAAACACAAAAAGACAAACTAAATCCAAAGAATGAGAACTGAGTTTGTCCCCTCTCATAAGTACTTCACCTGCTCCTGCTGACGTGAAGCTATCCAAGCACAATTTTCTTTTTCTTTTTTTGGTGGCATGGCAACACTCCCCTGCCACTTCTGCTGCTGGCCAAGCCCATGCGCAAGTAAAATTCTGTTACAGGACAGGCCTACTTGTCATACTCTCTATCTCATCTCCACTTGAGCATCCAGGCTAACCTGTCAGCTGCATGTACCAGTGCAGTACCACGCCAGCCTAGGACCCACTAGTCAGCCTCTTCTCCTCCCCTTCCGGCCTATAGCTCATTCAGATCCAGGGTCCACCTGTCAGTCCTGGCCCATCAAGAGTCTCCTCTCTCAAGGTGACAACTACTGACTTCATATTATTATTTTGGTGTTCCTGCTCGTCTATGGTGATTGCTCCTTGCTCTGCTCTAATATTCTCGGAAGGTGATCTTGCGCCTATGATGGCTTCCTCTTCTTCCTCATCTGACACCTATGTTCATCTCGCGACCTGGGCCATCGCATCCGATAACTTTATTGCACTCATTATCGTTGCTCCAACCATGTAAAGGCCACTTGTTGGAAATAGCATGGCTATCCAACAATTACGCCCAACCTGATCATATGACTCATAAAAAGGAGAATATAACAACTCTTTTACATTTATATTTAGATAGTTCTAGTGAACATATGAACAATGGAGATTACAAAGATTTAGCAAACAAACTAAAGAGCTGTGAGAAGATTGCAAAAGCAGTCAATTGAGCACCTCGTACACCTAATTCTACATTCTCAAGCCTAGACATTTGCAAGCCAACACCGCGAACATCCTTGACATCTGTACAAGTAAGAAAAAGAAAAGATGTATAAGTAGCGGCTTTTAAATTACGCCAACCCATGCTTGGTAATTCATTAACGAACGCACGAATAAAATTATCTATATGCCCATATATAAATAAAATAATATAAACATCACAACAAAAGCATACAATTATAAAGTGATGTCACATCATATCAACAATTTTAAAATATACTGCATTATTATTATTATTTTTGGCCAATTTGCACTAAAATACCCTATACTATCAACTTTTACCAATTAAATAACCTGAACTATTTTTTTGGCAAGTTGATACCCTAAATTTCTTAATTTCACTTTAATACCTTGAACTATTACTTTTTTGTGCAGTTAAAAGTGACAAAAACACAAAATGACCACAATGCACTAACCCAAATCAAACCTTAATATTTGATTATTTATTTCAAATTTAATTAAAAAATAAATCAAATCATCATCTCCCTTATTATATAGTTTCTTACCCTAGTTCCTTCCCCTACCCTGCCTGTCCTCGGTTGCACCTGCTGCCATCCCAGTGGAGTGTAGAATTAGAATAATGGGATATCTTCATTGATGAAAAAAGACTACATATACATAGGAGAGGTTGACCCCTCTCTCTATTATTCTACCCGATGTGGGACTAAAGCTCACTACCTAATATAACGCTTAACACCCTCCCTCAAGCTGGAGCATATATATCAATCATGTCCAGTTTGTTACATAAAAAATGTACCCGAGGATCCAAAAGAGAGTTCGTGAAGATATCGGCTATCTGATCATCGGTCCTCACGTGATGGAACTTTACCATTCCCTTTCTATACTCACAACGGACGAAATGGACATCAATTTCAATGTGCTTCGTCCTTTCATGAAATACAGGATTGGTAGCAATATGCATAGCAATTTATTATCACACCACACATCTGCTGCTTTAGATCATGCTTCTTCTCCCAGCTCTTGTAGAAGATGTTGCAGATATAATACTTCTGCCGTGCCATGAGCAATGGCTCTATATTCTGCTTCGGAACTTGATCGTGCGATCACACTTTGCTTCTTACTCTTCCATGATACCAAGTTTCTGCCAATAAATACCGAATAACCAGACGTAGATCGTCTATCTGTCAGGCTTGCACCCCAGTCAGCATCGGTAAAGCACTCAACATTTGTATGTCCCTGGTTCTCCATGTGAATTCCTTTTCAAGGATTCTGGACTAAATAGTGCAGAATTCTGAGAACTGTCTGCCAATGTGGAACTCGTGGAGAAGACATAAATCTACTCGCGACACTGACGGCAAAGAAAATATTTGGACAAGTCATAACCGCCAAATAGTTGAGTTTTCCAACTACACGACGATATTGATCCGGATTCGTCATTAGTATCCCCTCGTCGGGGAGTAACTTTTCTTCTGGGTCCATTGGCGACATTGCTCCCTTGGCTTGCATCATTCCTGCATCATGTAGTATGTCTAGCACATACTTCCTCTGCGACATGACAATATGCTTCTTTCCTCGTATGACTTCAACACCCAAGAAGTAGTTTAATGATCCCATATCCTTGGTCTGAAACTGTTCTCCCAGAAAAAAAAATCAGTCCTGCAATACCCTGACTGTCGTCTCCTGAGATTACAATGTCATCAACATAAACACCAAGGATTATCCTTCCCGCCGATGTCAGTCTGTAAAATACTGAATGATCATTCTTTGATTGACACATTCCAAACTGAGTGACCACATCTATAAACCGACCAAACCATGCACGAGGTGATTGTTTGAGACCATAGAGGACCTTCCTCAGATGACACACTTTACCCTCCCTTGCAACGAACCCGGGAGGTTGCACCACATATACCTCTTCATCAAGGTCCCCGTGGAGGAAGGCATTATTGATATCCAGCTGGAGTAGCGGTCAGTCATAGCGAACAGCTAAGGCCAAGAGTACGCACACAGAGGTCATCCTGGCAAATGGGGATAATGTCTCAAAATAATTCTCACCATAAGTCTGAAAATATCTTTTAGCCACCAGACGTGCCTTTAGTCGATCAAGGGTGCCATCTGGTTTCACTTTGATCGTGAACACCCGTTTGCAACCGACAGCCTGTTTACCAGGCGATAAATTTACCAAGTCCCAAGTATGGTTCTCCCGAAGCGCTTTTATCTCCTCTTCCATAGCAGCACGCCAACCAGGATGTTTGAGACCCTCCTCGGCAGAATTGGAAATCTGAATTCCATCAATAGTAGCTATTAAGGACTGAGTGTGGCTCGCAAGCCCTTTGTAGTTTTCAGCATACAAGAGAAGATCTCGACAGGCACGACGAGGTCAAGCTGGTGGAACAGGCGGAGCCGAAGGCGAAGACGGATCAGTCGAGCCAGAGGAGGATGACTCTGTGACCATGGGCATTATCTGCGACGATCGATCGGACGACGGTGGTGTTGACTGAATCGGTGTCTGCGGACCGTCGGACTGGAGTACGGGCTCGGTAGGGAAGGGCAACCTAACAGGGGGCTGTTGTGCTTGAACCGGGAACAACAAGAAGTCCTCTTCTGGGTAAACTTGGGGCATTGGTCCTGGAGTTTGTGAAAGTGGAAGAAACTCGGTTCAACAAAGGTAACACTCCGAGAGAAAAAAAACCTCTTCAAGACTAGAAAAAAATACTGATACCCTTTCTGATACTTAGGATACCCAAGAAAAATACATTGGATAGCCTTTGGATCTAATTTAGAAAGAGTTGGTCGAATATCCCTAACATAACACAAGGAACCAAAGACTCGGAGAGGTAAGAAAAAACGGCTCTCGTTTGAAATATAACCGAGAGAAGGGAGTATCACCATTGAGGACAGACGACGACATACAATTAATGAGATAGCAAGCCGTAAGAACGGCATCTGACCAAAATCTTTTTGGAATACGTGCTTGGAACATAAGAGCACGCGTTATTTCTAAGAGAACGATTTTGCGTTCAACTACACCATTCTGTTGTAGTGTGCAAAGACATGAAGTTTGGTGGATGATGTCATTCCGAGACAGATGTGAAACAAACTCACGAAACATACTCACGACCATTGTCATTTCGAACGTATTTAATCGGAACACCAAATTGTGTTCTGATTTCCGCATAAAAATTGTACCAAATGTTAAATAATTCGGAGCAATTTTTCATGAGATAAAACAAAAGTGACACGTGAGTAGTCATCAACAAAGATAACAAAGTACTTGAATCCCATCACAAATTCAACCGGACAAGGTCCCCATATATCGGAATGCACAAACTTGAAGGGAGCGGAAGCAATTTTATTCTGACTAACCGGATAGAAAATCCGGTGATGCTTAGCCAAGCCACATGACTCACAATGAAAAGAAACATCTAAAGATGGGTACATTTTCTGGAGTGCTTGGACAGATGGATGTCCTAACCGGCAGTGTAACTCAAAAGGATCAAGTTTCACATCAGCATAGGCAACAGAGAAAGTTTGTCAAACAAGTACAAGCCTCCAGCCACATGTCCCCTATCGATAGTCCTTACAGTCTTTAGGTCCTGAAAAACACAATCATCAGGAAAGAATGTTACCGAGCAATGCATATCACGAGTAATTCGACTAATTGAGAGTAAGTTGAATGGGTTTCCAGGGGTATGTAAAACATAATGTAGTAACAGTCCCGAAGAAAGACGGACAAATCATTTTCCACAGACTGTCAGCGAACCACCATTGGCACATGTAATATTAGACATACGACCAATTGATACATAGTTTCGTATCATACCTGCGTCGCCTGTCAAGTGAGCAGACGCACTAGAATCAAGGACCCATTGCTTTGACTGTATCACACATGCCGCTGAGTACCCTGTTGTGGACCCAGAAGAAGAGGCTTCACCTTTACGTTGAGCTTGAAACTCAACAAAGTCTATATATGCTTCATCAGTCATTTGTACTGATCGGCCGCCAAGATCAGGAGTATCTGAGGTAACATTGGTGGTAGGTGCTTTAGTACACTGCCACTGGAAATGATCATGTAAACCACAGTTGAAGCAGGTGCGCGGTCGACCTCCATCACGATCGCCAATGCCTCGTCCACCATCACGACCAATATTGCGGCCACCACGTCGTCCACCACGACCACCGCGAAATCCAGTACGAGCGACACCAAGAGCAGATCGATCAGTAGGAGTATTACTTGGTGAGGTCTCGACGACCTTTGCTACTCGTAGAACACGAAAATGTGCTACCATTAGAGATGGAACCTCGGCTCCGGCAATGATCTGAGAGCGAGCTGAGTCTGCATCAGGACGGAAAGAGGCAAGATATGCCATCACATGAAGCTGCTCACGATGAGCCATCGCTTCATTGATATCCATCGTCAGAGCTAATACACGGTCAACTTCATCGACCATAGCCTTAAAAGTCCGAAAGTGGTCCTTATGAGACTTGTTGTCCTGTTCTACTCGGTAGACGCCAACGACCGAGTCGTAGATACGAGACAAGTCGCGTTTTCCATCAAACGCCGTCGATAGGACCTCCCATAACTCCTTGACCTCCCATAACTCTTTTACCGTGTCCGTGTTCTGAACCATGTCCTCCACCGATGGTTCCATTGAGTTCAACTGTGTAAACAATCGACTATCATCCATCTCCCACTGCTCAAATGTGGGATCAATCGTCTCCGGAGGGTTGTCAGCCACAGATGCTTGGACAACCGCATTCTCCGAAGTATTTTCTCAACCTTCTTCCGCCATGTCGAGTAGCTATAGTTCGTCCAACCGTCGATCGACGAGTCGAATCGAAAAAATCACCGTGCCCGTGCCCGTTGGTCCCGCCAATGCGTTCCCGACACAGGTAGTAGTAGCACTGCTAGTCGCATCAGTGTTAGTCATCCTGCTATTTGATTCGACCATCGCTGGATCTACCCAACCCCAATAATTACATCAACTTTACCGATGCGCTATCAACGTGGCCATAACCGACACACGCATGGAAAGTAGAGATCGTTTGGGGATCACACAAGCCAGGACACAGAAGTAACCCAGGTCACTCCATGTGTAGATCCTGATGTGGATATCGGGATAGGACGAAAACAAAGATCCACGTAAACAAGTCATTTGTCTACTATTTGTTAATTCCTGAAGTCATAATCTAGGAAGAGAGGTTGTGCAAACAAATCATTGTCTACCATCTGGCTTCGATATACGCACATGAAGTCGTAATCTAGGAACAGAGGTTGTGCAAACAAATTAGTGTCTACCCTCTGGCTTCGATATACGACTTTTTTTATTAGAGTTTAGACAGGAATAAGGGATGGCTGTTGCATGTTAGGGTTAGGGTTTTGGGATAGAGGCAGAGGGGGTGGCCTGGAGCGGGGGGGGTGCTGGACAGGGTGGGCAGCAGCAGGTCGGAGGGGGGCAGGCGGGGTCGTGGGGTGGTGGTGGCCAGGGGCGGGGAAGCAGCGGGCCGTGGGGGAGGGGGGCAGGTCGGAGTGGGGGCAGGCGGGGTCGTGGGGTGGTGGCGGCCAGGGCCGGGGAAGCAGTGGGCCGTTGGGGGGGCAGCGGATGGGAAGGCAGGGGCGGCGGCGAGGCAGCAGGAGAGGAGGCAGGTGGGGAAGGAGGGGTGGATGGTTAATGCTCTGATACCATATAGAATTAGAATGATGGGATATCTTCATTGATGAAAAAAGACTACATATATATATGATAGGCTGACCACTCTCTCTATTATTCTACCCGATGTGGGACTAAAGCTCACTACCTAATATAACGCTTAACATGGAGCAACAACGAAAAAATTAAGAAGGCAATGCATGACAGAAAAGCAGATCTTTATCTTTTCATTCATCTCTTCCTCCTTTCATTATCTTTTAGGTACTAAGATTGTGACTGCTTTTCTGGTTTCTGGTAAGTTTAGGAGTCAAACATTGAGTCTAGATCAAGATAGTAAAGTTAGAACATCGGATTGGGAGTTTGCATGACGAAAATTGGATGTCAAATGACATGTTGAAGGATAAATTAAAATATTGGGCATCCATATCAGGCTCTTCAGATATATACATTATATATAAGTATTGGCGAAAATAATCTATGAATTATTCCTAGTAGCCTATATATATATATATATATATATATATATATATATATATAAGAAGGATACGAAAGAAGATTAAGGTTGTTTAATATAAGATTGATCCAAAATAGAAGGTTAAAGCCAAAAGTCATAATACTAGTATATTAAGTAGTCATTCATTTCAATCATATTGTTTTAGTTACTTGCATGACATCCTTCTCAATCTCCCTATCAAGGATGAATAATTGATCACAAATACCGAAAATTGTGACTCTTAGAAATCTTTTGTTAACCTATATAGACTCATCCTTATTTCTCTTTGACTTCTGGTTGAAGTTGCATTTGATTTTAGCAACTAATCCTTCTTTACTCAAATCAAACAACATAATATCGTCACAAACATTATACAACATGGAACCTCCTCCTTGGTATGGCTAGTAGTTTCGTCCATAACTACCGCAAAAATTTAAGAACTTAAGGTTGATCATTGATGTAAGTCAAGTATAAGAGGAAATAGTTTACTATCTCCTCCTATAGTTAATACCTCCGTTGTAACTATCTCATACATATCTTTAGTAGTCTCAATACAGTAACTAGGAACTTGTTTCATTTCGAAAGCCCACCGCATTATCTTCCTAGGAACTCGATCATAAGTTTTCTTAAATCAATAAAAACCATATAAAAATCTTCTCTCTAAATGTTTCCATTAATCTTTTTAATAAGTAAATGACTTTCATATCACATCTTCATAACATAAAGCCAAATTGATGCTCTGAAATTCTAGTCTCTTTCTTAATCTTTGCTCAGTTACTCTCTTATAGTTTCATAGTATAACTCATAAGTTCAATTCCTCGATAGTTATTACAACTTTGTATATGTCCCTTATTTTTATATAGGTAGTATAATACTAGTTCTCTATTCATCGGACATCTCCTTAGTCCTTAAGATTTGAGTGAATAATCCTTTCTCTCCAAACATTTCCAAACTTCAATAGGAACATGCCATGTCCTACCGTTTTTCCACTTTTCATTTTCTTTAAAGCATCCTCAACTTTAGAAGTTAAAATTTTGCGAAAAACAAATTTCAATAAAAATTAATAAAGGTGGAAGAGGCAAACCATATAACTCAGAAACTAAGCAGTATTTATATAGCTGACTTTGCAAACTCAACAAGTTGGCATTTTCTTTGTTTGTTTTGATGTAAATGATTGCTTCAAGAATTAGTGCTTTCTTCAAGAATTAGTGCTTTTAGCTGTATAAGAAACCAGTGCCTCAGTAATTTACGAAAATATAGCTATTGGTTCTTTGTAGCTTTGGTCAAGAAAGTGACATCAATCTAGAATACAGAAACAAATCATAAGGATACATTTGGATGGACAATTAAATTGTACGATCTTCAAAGTTAAGGTGATTGGATTAATATTAAAAATAAAATCCTTATAATTATGGATTTTAGAACCCAATTAGAAATATGATTTCAAAACTCATTGTTCTGATCTATTATGATATCTCTGTTTTAACATATGGCGCTATTTGAAATGGACATCCATAGATCTTAAAATCCATAAATCATAGATTCAGAAAATCCACTCTGGTTAGACTTTTCCAGTTTCATGAATTTAGTCCAAATCTATTTACATTCTAAACACTGTGATTTTAATGTGAAAAGTTCCATACCATGCCCTAAATTCTAAAATGTATGTTCAACTTGGAGTGTCCGAAAAGCCAAATGCATGTATTCAAGAAAGGTTAGCAGACCAAAAGATGAATAACGAGTAATCTAAGTTAAGGATTACCAATATGAAAAGAAGAAAATATTTGTTTCGTTATCCTTTGAAGCAAAATTACACTGTCAGTGGCAGCTGGAAGCTGTAGAGACAATGAAGTCAGCTCATAAGACTGAAGGCTAATTGGATATAGATAAATTGCATCCATACGACGCCATTAAACAATAAATGGTGAATACCGTCATTGAACGGCTCATACTTTCACAATCCCCACAACCCATAAATTTTGCAGGCTCTTCAGCTCCTTTCCTTCTTCTTTTTACCTATAGTTATTGTGCAAAATAAAATCTTAAGTTGGCAACTTAAAATGATGCACATATTATGGAAAAGCTATAACCAGTGAGAAACAGAACCTTTAATTGTCACTGGTACTGATACTCACTCTCATAGGTTTCTAGGAAATGTATAACAAGTTATGGGAATTTTTTGCTAATACAAAACTCAAACAATACCTTCAAAGTAATGGTGCGTCCTTCAACTCCACACTCCTGCAACCGGAAAGAAACCTCCTTACAGAGATTCACGAGGAAACTCTGGCACTGAAACAAAGGGATAAAAATTTATTTTAAAGTATTTGAAGAAAATAATAAGCAATGTACAGAACGGTCTGCAGCTGGTACTTACATCACCAGTGTCATTGAACCTCACTCCCCAATTCACCTCAGCACCAACAGACTTCATTTCCTGTAGAAATAGTAATACATGCATATGAGCTCATAAATGAAAGAATAAAACAAAAAAAAAAATTTAAGATATTGAATGTGGAAAATGCATGCAAGAAAGCTGACAGTAGAGATGTATTTACATGTCATTCAAAAGCATGTATTTACTATTTAGCAATTGAAAAGAGGTTTTACATAACATCTGATAATTAATCAAATGGCATGTCACAGGGAATTATGGATATGGATCTTATGGGGTAAAGTGCAAAAAAAACCCTCCTTAGATGAATCACTTTTGCAAAATAAAACCCAGTAGATGTTATGCTCAATTAAACAATAAATGGTTTGAAAGTTAGATCAAATGACACCCTCCCGTCACATATCCGTCATATCCGTTGCAAGTGAACGTTAGAGGAACGTTTGAGGCAGATTTTTTTAAAATAAATCCTGATATACCCAAAATACCCCTAATAGTCTTCCCTTATGTGTGTGTTGGGTTTAATGGCAGTTAAGGAGAGAATTTGTGGTTAAATTTAACTAATTTGTATATATTAATTACCCAAAATTTTCCTAATAGTCTTCCCTTAAATTTGTATGTATTTAACTAATATATTTTGTTATTATCCATATTAGTTAATATACAAATAAATATATCCAAAATCTATCTAATTTGTAATATATTTATTTGTGTGTGTGTGTGCGTGTGTGTGTGTATATATATATATACACACACTAGTAAATTCACGTGAGTTGCACGTATTTTTTTTAAATATGTTTGATAAATTACTTTCTTCCGTAATTATGAGATAAAAAGTTAGGTTTTTGCTGAAACAAATAAATAAAGTTACTTTTCATGTGCATTAAAAAAATGCTTCCATGACTTACATGGCTTATTTTTGACAGGTTTCCAAGTTGCATTAAAAAATAGTCGCGTTCACGTGCTTTGCACGTATCAAAAAAAATCTAGATATTATTAAAAAATTAGATAGAAATTTAAATTATATTAGAATATTTTAAATATGATTTAAATATACGTAATTATGATTTGTTATAAATATATTTTTTGAATGTTGCATATGTGTTTAATTAGATAATACCTTGTAGTTAGTTTAAATATAATTTAAATTTTAAATATATTTTAGGATTTGTTATATGTGCAGTTGGTTTTTAATTTTTTTCCCAACTATGCAAGAAGAAAAAGGTTCATTTTTGAACCGTTTCTAAGCCATATAGAGGCCTTGGCACACTGCTAGTATCAGTCTAGTTCATCAGAGAATAATTTCCATTAAAGTGATTTTGGAGTTGGACACGAGGAATCATATAAGGATTTCAACCGAAATTCCGCCAGTATACCCACGGTACTCTGGTCACTGATGCTTCAGTATGTGTTGGATAATTTTCGATCCATTACAAGCATTTTGGTGTTGAGTCTAATGGATCACACACAAGAGTTGGTCGGTTGTTTAGGACGGACTCGAGTTCGAGTTTGGTCCAATGGTGATTGGCCCACGGGCCATGACCAATTGACTTGTGTTCAATCGTATTGACTTGCCCTAGCACAAAAGTCAAGTACATGTTGACCTAGTCAAATCCTAATTTGCACATAAGGACTTGGGACAAGCAATCCCAATTCAGAACACCTATAGTGTTCTAGAAGAGTAGAATTGTCTAGGAGATTTTAGTGAGAATCAAGGAAAATTTAGACTTAGAATTCCTACTAAACCCTAATTAAGATACTTGAGTGTTCACCAAGCTACCCCCTTGCGGATACCTATAAATATAGGGGCAAGTGCTTGCTTAAATCAAAAGAATTTAATTGACACTTTTGTGTAAAACACCAACAAGTAAAAAAAAATCATAATTCTCTCCTTTCTCCTCAAATCCTGAGCCGAATCTCGACAAGCATCCGTGACCAGCATACGAACGATATACCATCGGTACACCGGTCAGTCAGTACCAGGGCAGAACCATCATCGACATTAACATAAGAGTTGTGTTGTGAAGCCGTTTCGAAGAGGATATTTGAGATAGTGTTTGAGTTCGTGATTTTGGTGCACGCGAAGCAGTTTGTAGCTTGGATCGTCCTCAAGTCGTCATGCTCGCGTTGAAACCATTAGAGATTGAACACTAATGCGATTTTGACGTCGATTGAGGTATACAGATAAACCTTGGATCTAAAATAGTTTAGATTCTATATTTGAATAGCATGTTTGTGATTATAGATTACTTGTGTATGACACGTTGCTGATTGAATATGTCAAGATCATGTCGGTCCATGTGATGGATCGATAAGATGAGGACCTATGTCGAGTCGAAGGTCGATCGTACCACATGAGATGAACGCGTTGATTAAGACTTGTGGATAGCTTAATCTATCATGAACCTACATCAATCCTTAGATCGTTCATAGAAAACAAACACCTGGTCACGTTTGTGGAAGGTTCACATATGACAGATTGGATGTGTGGTACAGACACAAAGTGTCCATGTCGGGTGACCTAGCGTAGCATACCCAAAAAAAATTAAATATCGCTTTCGCCACTAATATGTGTCATTTCCTTACAATTATGTCAAATTGCCTCAAGAAAGTAGCAAATAGATTCTAGGAGTTTCTAAAAACATGAACTTCGAAAGAATGTGGGTAGTCGAACAGAGAAGTTCATAAGATAATTAAGAGAAAAAAAAAGAGAAACTTTGAGAGAGAAATTAATAATGCAGGAAGCTAAGAAAGCACTTAATGGAGGTTAATCTTAAGGCCTACAATAACTATAATGATTATTATTATATGAGGTTAGAAATGTTGGGTGGGGGGTGGGGGGGTGGGTGTAGTTATAGGCTTGTTAAAGAGTAAGGAAAAGAGTAAAAAACTAGGTAGGATTAAATGTATCTTGATTGAAGACCAAAAATAATTAGTAAGAGAAAATGGTATTAAGAAGAGAGAGAGTAGTAGTTTTTCACCAAGTTATCTAAAGAGAACAACCAAGAAAACCTTAATTTAGATACATAGTTAGTTCAATATACGTCATATTGTTATTGTCATAAAATTAGAAGATTTGAAGTCAAGTATACTTCAAAATAAAATGGAATACAGTAGGGACTTGATGATATTCCTATTGAGGATTGAAAATCTTTGGGCGATAAATGACTCATGTGGCTAGCTAATTTATTTAACCATATTCTAAGAACTAAAACAATACCTGATGAATGAAGTAGTGTTATAGTATCCACATATAAAAATAAGGGAGATATACATAGCATTAATAACTATCAAGGAATTTAGTTTATCAGTCATACTATGAAATTATTCTTTGCCTGCATGAGCTTAAATTGCATAACCAAAATGTAGGTCTACTTACCCGCCAATTGGCCTTCTAAGTTTTATTACATAGTCCTTCATGCTCATAGATACCTTGGCTACGATATGTCACCCCAATTCTTTTATGGAACCTTTTTTACTCCATAGCCGACCCATTTTGAAGGGAGAACGCTTCGATAATGATGATGAGCCATACTATAAAACTATATGACAGAGTAATTGAGCAAATATTAAGAAAAAAACTAGAATTGTAGATAAGTAATTTGGTTTTATGCCGACGAGATCTACTATGGAAGCTATTTACTTATTAAGAAGATTGATAAAAATATTTAGAAAGAAAAGAGGAATTACATGTTTCCGTTGACTTAGAGAAACTTATGATAGAATTTACAGGGATTATGTTTTAGGTTTTCGATAAGAAATAAATTCCTAATAGCTATATTGATACTATTAAGGATGCATATGATGAAACCACCATGTGAACCAATGGAGGAGAGAGTAAAGATTTCCTATCATTGTCAACTTATATTAAGGATTATCGAATCTTACATTTTTGTTATAGTTATGGACAAAATTACTAGGCATATCTAAGAGGAAGTTACATGGTGTATTATGTTTGTTAGCAATATTGTGTTGCTCAACGTAAGCAGAGAAGGATTAGATGCTAAAATGGACATATGGAAAGAAATTTTGGAAACTAAGGATTTGACAATTAGTAGGGCGAAAAACAATATATGAAATGTAATTTCAATGAGAAATAAGAGTATATATAGATGGACAAAAGATACATGGGAGTGATAGTGTTCAATTTACAGATCAATCATTCGTAATGATGGAGAGATTGTGAAGGGTGAATGATGTTATGCATAGAGTTAAACATGATGGTTGAAATGTAGTACTTCTAGAGTACACTATGTGACTGCAAGGTACATTTGAAGTTGTAAGGAAAATTATAGGCACTTATGCTTTATAGATCATAGTGCTAGAAAATTAAGAAACAACAATGTCAAGAGAATTTGTGTAGTTGAGATGAGAATGCTAAGAAGGATGAGTGACAATACATTAAAACACAAATAAAAACGAGCATATTTGTGGCAAGTTAGAGGAGGTGCCAAATAAGAGGACAAAATGAGAGAACATCATATTAGGTGGTTTGGAGTTGGACGTGTGTTATGGAGACCAATAGATTTTCCAGTAACGAGGAGCGAGAAGAATTAGTTAAAGAAGCCACTAAGTCTAGAGGTAGCCTAGGCCTAAGTGAACATAGATTTAAGTTTTAAAGAAAGTATATATTTTTGTTAGTGTTACAGATGACATTGCCCTCAACATAGCTTAATGGAAGAAAAGGATTCAACAAGCCGACCCCAAAATTTTGAGATGAAGACTTGTTATTCCCCTTTACAAAAAAATGTACGAAAGTACGTAAAAATGCAAAACACTTCTTGATTACAACAATGCAAAAAAACGAAAGATTACAAACATTCTGTGAACATAAATGTAAAAGCAACAACAGTGCAACCAAGTTTCTACAACACGTGATAAGAGACAAAGATGCTTCTTGGGGTGATGACGATCACCGTTTGCTCAAAACAAGATTCGATCTTATTCCATCGATCTGCTCTCAGGAACCAGCAAGTTCACGATGTTAAACTTCTGGAACGCTTATTTGTCACTTTCGGAATGGACTTCACTTCGGACAACACTTCGTAGCTTCAACTCGCTGCTGCTAACTCTCCTTTCGTAGCATACATACTATAGGTTCTCTACACAAAAGTAAAAAAACTGAGAGTACATAAAGGTAGGCAAGCCTCCCTAGCAGTCATAACCCCCTATTAAGTGGACAGAAAATGAGAGAATAACTCCCCATTAAGCTATGTTGTACTGGACGCTAGGGAAGGCGACAAGCTACCCGCCTCGTCTAGGCGCGCCTAGGCGCCCGCCCAGTTTATTTCCAGAATTTTATTTTATTTTTAGTGAAGAATTTGTTTATTTACTAAAACAATTTGTAAGGAACACTTGAAAATAGTTAAATTACATAATAATTTCAGTGCAAAAGAGAATTTCACAATACTAAATAGAAAGATAAGGAACAATAGCTCAAAAGTATCCATTATTCTAATCTTCATAATTGCTTCCTTTATTATTCAATTCTACATACGAACATGCATAAGCAATATATTAGCTTATCTATGTGATATGCAACAGTAATCTATTGTCTCCAAGCTGATTAAAAGTGTCGCATGGCTTAATATATATACACTTAAATTTTGTTTGAACTAAGAGTCGATAATGACCAACTGACCGCCTAGGCGCGCCTCTGAAATTGCCCGGGTCGCCTCTAGGCGCCCGCCTAGGCGCGCCTAGGCGTCCGTCGACTGCCACGAACATTTTCTCCTCAGGTCGAGGCGAGCTCCTCCTGACCTGGACGCCTAGGCCGCCTACGCGCGCCTAGGCGTCGCCCATGACAACATAGTCATTAAGTGGACAGTTACAACAATAACTCCCACGAAGTGGACAGTTACGAAATTGTAACGCCACGCTGAATCCACAGAAGCAGTCGTGCGAAAATCCAACTTCCGAGTGAACACGTGTCACGTAGAAGTGCAATTTTCGCGTGGACCCTAATCACGCAGAACTGCAATTTCCACGTGCATACAAGCTACGTGGAACTGCGACTTCCATATACCCATAGGCCAAGTGTAATTACAGTTTTCACGTGCACCCAGGCCACGCGGAACTGCAGTTTCCGCGTGATCACCAGTCACACAGAAGCCAGTACGCCCCGCGGGTCTCCACGCGGAACTTCTCGTTGAACCGAGTTGATCCGTGTTGAACCACGTTGACTCACGCGAAACTAGCGTTGAACGGCGCAATGAGGCGTAAAAGCGACATCTCGCATCCGATGCGCGTGCAAAGTACGTCATCAAAGCGCCACGTTATGACATTTCCCCACGCCCGAGTTGCTAGGCCCCTAGAGGGCCTAGCTCCCATAAGAAGTTTCCAAGAAAATTGGTGACAAAAACAAATATTTCTTGGAGGATTTGAACATTGTCCTCTAGTAAAACATCCCACCATATCAACCACATGGACTACCACTTTCCATGTGTATAAGTTAATAAAAGAAGAATTTTATATTGAAATACACACTTGGGGTTTGCCACTTGGATGTGGGAACCATTCTCTGTAAAACAATTTCAATAAACCCCAACAAGACTTTGTTGTTGTATTAACCTTTGTTTCGCTATTTGTCGAAATAAATAATAATACTAAATGAAAGATTTAACAACAATTCCAAATTTTTATCACTCGAAGCGAAAAAAGAGTCGAAGCTGAGTGAGGGGGGAAGAAATGTGATTCACCAAAAGATAGGGCAATATTATCTAAAAGAAAGAAAAATTTGACAAAGAGTGGAAGCATTATTTCATCATTCATCTTCTCACTAGCATTATTATGTTTCTCTTCTTCTGCACATCATTGCTATGCCTCATATATGTCAAGTTTGTATTTAATACTAGGATACATAAGGTGTAACCAACATGTGGGTATCCTTAAGTAACAGTGTCGGGATATCAGATACTTATCCGACATGTGTACAACCCCTCCATTGGAGTAACCATGAAACATTGATGTGGTCTCCTTAATAATAGTAAAAGCAAATGAATATTCCAAACCCATAAGAAAGTGTATCTAATATGCGTGTATCCTTGAGTAACAGAGTGTCGAAATATCATATACCAGATACATATCAGACATGCACAAGATGTCCATTAAAGTAACCACGAACAAGTGTGGTATCTTCTTAAGAAGAGTAAAAGCGACTGAAAAAAAATAATAGGCTAATTATGCTTAGTCCAAATCCAATAATCAAGATTCACAGGTAAAACCTGGATGCCATCAACTGTTCGATTGTCAATTCCTCTGCAATAATTCCACAACATGTCAGCAGTCTTCGCTCCGAAGTCCTTGTTAAGAGCTTCCTACAATTGGAGCAAATGCAGTTGAATTAGGATACCATGAAGTATGATCCTAAATTGCCAAATTGCTGCAATAGAGCCAAAAAATAAATAATAAACAGTTCCATCCACAAAAAGAAAACATTGTTTACGTAAACTTAGCATAATTTCCAGAGACGGGATGACCTACGTCTTGAAGTTCATCTTCAGTTTTTAAGTTCACTAAATTTAGGTACGCATCATTGCTTCAGAGGATACATGGCTAAAATAGACATAAGACAGTATAGTTTACTAATATTAGTAGTTCAGCAATATATGGAAGAAAAAAACAGACAGCTGAAGGACTAATGCAAATTTTAAAACAGCAGAGCGACAAACTTTTGCAGTCTAAACTTTCATACTCATGTCTTGTAATAAACCCATAAAAACTTTCATTGAGGGTCATTTATAGTCCTCTTGAAGAAACTGCTTGTGAATCTTTAATTTTATTACAGTTGTTGAGGATGTTGAAGTCCCTGACACTGCACCAAAACTGTAGAGCTTTGATGAGGGTTGAGGTTTAAATATTCATATCATTCCAGCACTCACAACTGCACCATAACTCTAGAGCTTTAATGGGGGTTGAGGGTTAAATATTTATATTATTCCAAAAGAGGATAACATGATGAATAAGGGATAAGTAAGTGTTGGATAGTAATGAGTATGAGACATTGACAAAAGTAATGTACATATTATTGTTGGAGCAGTGACAATAGAATTTTAGACCTAATTATGAATGGAATTTGCACACCCCAGAAATTTGGGATAAATGATCGTTGTTGTTGTTGGATGGAACTGGCACAAGAATATCCGTTAGGCAGGTTGTTTGACATTTAGTTGCCTAAGAAATTTAAGGATGGTAGTGGTACAATCAAAAGGGAGTCAAAATCATACATACATTATAAGAGTGGAAAAAGAAGGAAAGGGTTACATCAGAAAGTAAGAATGATCAGATCTTGTCTATCAAATAAAAAAAAACTACATTTTGCTAGTGAAATACTGAAATCAAGTCAAACATTAAGCATTCCAGCAATTATCATGAGCATTACAGTTCCTAAATCATCCTCAAAATTAATGCCCAGGCAAAACTTGCAATAAATCCAAGCACCATTAAAATGGGACATCCAGCATCAAATAGTGATGCGATGATACCGATATATACTTTGGCTAATGTATATTGATATATGGTTAGGGTAATGCAAAAAACCCAAGTCCTTATGCTAATGCATTTTTTTTCTTTATCTAGTGGTCCATCAACCATATTCAATAGTGGAAAATAGAGCTGATAAAGATATGCATTAGCCTTAAGGACGGCCACTAGATAATGAGAAGAACCTTTGAAATCGTGCGCAGCTGACCACACGAATGAATTTGCCTGCTTTTCAGCTTCTCACCTAAAGCTTTCCCAATGCCTGGAAGTGCCTTAATGGGGAGATCTTTTAAGTAGTCATCAACCTAAAAGAAAAGGAGAACTGGATGCTGAGAAGGGATCCATTGATAATAGCAGATGTGATCATCATTTAGAAGTGATACCCAAAAGAAAAAAGTGAACAAGATCAAACTAGTAAAACTAGCAATTAACTACACCTTCAGTTTGAGCCTAGTAGTACTACCGAAACAACTTCAATTATGTTAACCAAAATGAGAGAATATAAGATAAATAGACCCAGCATCTATACCTGCTGATCCTAATGAGCTAATAGCAGAATTGTGATGATAACAAAAATATATTAAGTACTGACAAGTACTTCAAATTTTCATGATAAATACCCCTATACACTTCATTTGCATGTTATTAATACCCAAATTTCAGTCAACGCTTAATACCAGAACAGTACTACAAGAAGCACAATGATTTGACATGTACCATCCATCTCCCATCCTCCAATAGTTTATCCAATGATTCATATTATAGTTCTCAAATAGAGAATGAACTCCATCCAACCATATCAATGATTCTCCCCTGTGGCAGGAATTCCTCCAATTGAACAATCTCCTTTGAACCATTGGTAGAATCTGCTCCCTACTCTTCATCATATACTTCCATGTGCATGCTGCATTGATCCCAGAAGCTTTTATGTTCATGATATTTCCCTTTCATCCAAATAGCCAACAGTCCTCAGTTAAGTATCACCAAATAAGTATACATCTTGAAATAGTCTTCTTATCTTCTCAAACCTAGCCGCCCTTCCTTCTTAAGCTTAGCTACCTCTGCACAACTTACTGCGTGATGAGTTTTTCCACAAGAAAGTAGTAGAGGCCTTTTTAATCACCTTGATAGTTGCTGAAGGTATTTTAAATACTTGGAGTCAATATAGATAACAGAATACAACAACAACAACAACAACAACAGCAACAAAGCCTTTACATACACTTTTCGGGTCAGTTCTTATATATAACAAAACATTTTGCAATAATTTCCTAACACAAATGTAACAAAACATTAAGGGGCGGTTTGGTAGGATGGAAAAAAAAAATCAAAGAACTAAAACAACCCATAGGAACTTCTAGTGGGTCCCATTATCAAGTTTCTATAGGTTCTTGACTAGTTATTGTGTTTGTTTTGTAGAACTTGGATGTAACAAAAAGGTTGGAGAGTTGGTGGGGTCCATTAAGTAAGCAATATAAAAGTTCTCTCGTATCTTTATTAAGGAGGGGGGCACACGAAAATAGAAATCCATGAGTTCTTGCAACTTACTGCCATTTGAAACTAGAACCTAAGGACTCCAAATCCTGAGCTGGCAAGAGCAAGGACCCTTAAATTCCGAATATTGTCCCATGGTTCCCCCTGGTTCCAAAAACCAAATATAAAAACAATATTGGATTCCCTTAAGTTCTTATTGGCTCCCAAGAACCAAACAGGCCCTAAAGCAACCATTAGAATGTGTTCTGCTTGTTAGAAGTATGTATAGACCATGCCAAAAATGCTTCTGCAGTTAGAAAGATATGCCTTTGATAATTTAAAAAAAAAATGATGTTCATAATGCAGCAATATCACTCAAGTTAGGTGGCGTACACTCATCTTGATAGAAATGAAAACCTATGTGAGTCTTACATCCAGATCACAATGCATATTAAGAAAAGCTGCAGTCAGTGGTGCTATACAGACTAAGCATTAACTCATTTATGCCAAACATCAGACTGAAATTTGAAAAGTACACAAGGCAGAAGATATGTAAAAGATCACCACACTACCAACACCTGCCTTTTCAGATGAGATAAAACATTGACCATTTGGTTTAGCTGATCTAGTAGCCAAGCGAGCCAGGAGCATGTTCTCGGCAATCCCTGCACTTGCTGTACATCTTGTTGCCTCAGCTATCTCCTTCCTAATTACCAATGCTAAATGTTCAGGATCGTTATTGGCACACCCAGTGACATCCAGAAATGCTTCATCGCAGCTTAGTGCCTGCATTTTACAGCAGATATTGCTTTACTCCAAGAAAAGAAACAACATTACTATTGATAACTTTAGCTTGATACATATCTTTAGGCGTAATATTACAATCTCAAGTTCATACAAGTTACTTCAAAATATGTAAGAAATATTGGAATGTTATGATAAACCTGAACTTTGTTGCAATGCTTATGCAATATGCCATAGAACTGATCAGCAACCTGAGGAATCCACAACAGAACTATCAAACACTATAATATGAAACAGATATGAACTGGTTATGCAAATTATCAAGCTATGCATTTGGATATTGAAGTTTGGATAGAAATTATAAAATGAATAACCTCTTCATATGCTTTAAAGTCATAAGGAACAATAATAAGTTGGGGACAGCAAGCCTTGGCATCTCTCACAAACATCCCAGCCCTTACTCCTAAAATAAAACAAGTGCCTTAGCATTCATGACTGTTATAAAGCTGCAAGGCATTAGTAGTTCTATCATATTTTTGGGAGCATAATTACTGCAATGGCATATGGCAAAATTGGAACAGAAAGAGTTTGTGTATAATACATGAACCCTTCAAAAGACATTTTATAAAAAAAACGGCTAATGAGCAGAAATTTTTTAAAATACAGATACTGAACAATCATGTTAAATAAGAACTCCCAACAGAAAATGAAATGAAAAAAAAAAAAAATTAGTTTGTATGGGTTTCTAGACTGTTTATTGAGATATAGCATATCCTACTACAAAACACAGCTTGAAAATCATATATATATATATATATATATATATATATATATATATTGAAACTTTATGGAAGATCGTCAAAAGAGTCTAAAGAAATAAATATAGGAAAAAGAAAAATATTTTGAAATCCATTTTTATATGATTAATATTTTTTTTAAAAATTATGAAAACGTGTTTAAACGAGTTAAAACCTTTTGACCATAAAGAATTTTGTTCACTACCTTCTGTTATAAATGGAGTTATAAACGTATAGGTGACATTTTTTTATTTTTTTATTCTTATTATTTATTTATGAGAAAAAGGAGTTCTAGACAGAGCTCCACTAACAATGATCAACAATGATTGGAAGTATGTGTTAAAGTGCACCATAGTCTCGAGCAGGATAGTTGGCAGAGGATATTTCTGCTGTTCCTTTGGGATTGTCTGAATGGCATACAGCAACAGGTTTATTTAGCAGATCAGGATAATTTCTGATGACAACTGACACAAAGAAAGAGTCCTGGAAAGGCAGCAAAAGAAATAGCGTGAAGCAATTCTTAGATGCAAGCAAAAGCATTGAAGCAAAAAAAGGATACAAATCTGTAACATGACATTCAACTAGAAGCTAAAATGAAGTAATTTAAATTAAAAAGACAAAGTATAGTTTGATGCATTTCATAGTAGAAAAGGCATGTTACCATGTCTATGTGCATAACAGAAGCTTTTAGTGACACAGGAGAAGATTGAATATCAGCATTTTTCGGTCTTTTTCCACTCGATGCATTAGAAAAGCGCCTGCGATAACGGTTCCTCCAAGTTCCAATAAAATGCAATCTGGAGTTCTACACTTCCCAACGGTTAGATAAAACAACTGAACAAATTTTACCTTAAAAGAGCAATAGGACACAATATAGAAGAAACAGAACTAAAAATGATTTTATATAAAATAGAACCTTCATCAGCAAAACTAAATAAGCATATATTCTAAGTGCGTCATCGCCAAATCTTGAATAAAAAAGATTTAAGAAAATTCATAAATGCCTGATTTCCTAAGCATGCACAGAATCATAACATACAATCACAAACCTCACATTTGTTCATAAATGTCGAACAATATTGGTCAGGACACCTGATATATATCTAAAAAAAAGAAGATCACGGCATGTTAGGGAAACCCATATATCTCCCTTCCGTTGCTTTTCCACAATCAATGTCATAAGTCATGCATCAAAAAAGTGTTTAAAAAACAAAACAAACTACATAACTTACACTAATTTAATCTAAAGAGTCAAAATAGTAACACAGAGAGTACATGCCTCTAAAATATTTGCTCACAAAAGGATGAAGAGTTTATATTTAATCTAAAGAGTAAAATACTAACAGAGAAAGAGTACATTCCTCTAAACTATTTGCACAAGAAACGAATGACAGTATTACTATGGCAATTCTTCGTGCTGTGAAATTTCACTATAAAACAACCTCAACCCTAATTTGCCTTTTCATCAAACTAAATCCATAGTTCAAATTGTTCAAGAATTTCATATCATTAGCCTCAGGAGTACATTCCTCTAAACTATTTGCACAAGAAACGAATGACAGTATAACTATGGCAATTCTTCGTGCTGTGAAATTTCATTATAAAACAACTGCAACCCTAAATTTATCTTTTCACCAAACTAAATCCATAGTTCAAATTGTTCAAGAATTCCATATTATTAGCCTGAAGCGAAGACATAAGGAGGAGGTATTCTACTTTCAGAATTCAAATAGATAAAAGTAAGGCTGGATGGAATAACACACTCATTCTTGCCATGCTGGGCACAGTCAACAATTATGGCTATGGAAGAAGATTATGTGCTACAAGAAATTGAATATGAACTTATTTCACTGTTATCATGTTTCCTGGAGTGTACTCAACAAAATGGACATCTCTCTGAGGGCTTTCAAGAAAAAAGGAGTAGCCAGATAAAAGTATAGTTACCAGGAACATTTTAGCATGGTCAACAGGTTTGACGTTGCTACTGACAACCATAATCTGCAGTGACTATCAAGACAAACATAAAGCTTTATAGTAAGTACAATCTCAACGAAGAGATTGTCCACTAAACATCAATGTTGTGGGTCTGTAGCAGGGTGGAGGCTTGATAATGTCAAATCACAATTGTTGGTTTTCCTGAATTATGGTTATTAGTTATACATGTACACGAGAAAATAGTTTCTTGTTGGTTTAATAAGAATTTGTAGTTAAATAACTGGTGCGAAGTTGGATCAACCATTATGGACTTGCTTCGTTAATGAAAAAGTGAGTACAATATATAGGAAATAGTATGTCTTGCTTCTTATAAGTTTTCCGTTATGGAAATTGGAACTAAAAAAAGACTAATAACGCTAATAAAGATTAGTGCAAAATATATCGAAAGAGTACTTTCTGTTACAGTGCCCCACAAGTTGGAAAGTAAATGTCAAGTACGCCCATCTTGGAGAGAGTGAAGATAGAACGGTATAGGCAAAACCTCAGTGACAGTGAGGATGTCTGTCAACTGAGAAAAAGCTCGAAATTGGTGAAGATGACCTGGCAAAGCTTGACCTTGTTCTGAATGAATGAAATGACAATCAACCTTAATGTGTTTAGTGCACTCATCGAAGATGGGTTCTCAACAATAGGAATAGTTGTTTTGTTGTCACAATAGAGAGAGATGGGAGAAGTGAGCGACACACCAAAATCTAGAGAAGGTTTTTCAACCATGTAAGCTCAAAAACTACGTGGGCCATCTAGCATATCACTCAAGTACTTCATAAAGCATTGTTCACTTTTTCCTTAAGGCATTTGCTTAACCTTTTTTGCATCCATTTGGGATGTCATTATAACCCTTGATACTAGTTGTACGTTTCCTTTGCTTCTTATTCAACTTGTTGAAGGGCCAACACAGGATCATAGAAGTTAAGAAATTTCACAAGGTAAATATGATATATCTAGAGACGCTCTTGTCAACATATGATCTGTAGAAAGGTTCCTTGCTCCAACAGGATTCAGAAGTTTGGGAGTGCTCAAATAATTCATTGGCGCCCATGGCAACCCAACATAGCAGACCTGTCTGATTTTTCCAAAATGAGGTCACTTGAGACCATTTTGTAGGTATTCATCTGTAAAAGCCGTCTGAAGCCCCCACATCCTTGGGCTTTGCCTATGAGCGAGCTTCTAGCCCGCCACAACGCTCTAATGAATGATCCGTTGAATTTGATGCGGCAACTTGCCCTGACAATAGGAATCTTTGTAGCATGTGATGCCTCTAGATATTTCCTCTCTTCAAGCACTGTGATCATGCTAAATTTCTCTGAACTTGTATTGTGTTGCAATGCCAATAGGGCTTTGTATGCCTATTATCAATGCAGGCCCAACTCTCCTTTCCTCCAACTTCCATACTTCTGTTTAGAGTAAGATTCCAATGAGACGAGAACGACGAGCTTCTTCAGGAAGTACACTTTTCAGAGACTAAACAATCATGCCCCTGATTAGCCTTCTTATCTACCTTCCCCATCATTAATAGTCAGTTAGATAAAATCATATTCTACCAAGCTTCAACTAACTTGCATGATGGAAATAGTAAAACCTGCTACGATTAATGTTCACCTCAACAAAATGTCCTATAGAAGTGCAAAGATTGCATGGACCCGTGACTTTCATGATAATCAAATGATGCAGCCACAAAACAGATGCTTCTGGTACCCCAGCTTTCTGAGATAGCAACTCATGAAACCAACTTTTATCTAAGTTATGAACAGTGCCGCTCAGACTATAGTGCTCCGCTCCGCGTTGGCACTATGTACAAGAAATATCGCTTTGTTGGCTCGAGCGGAAGCCTTCTCGAAGAGTTCTCCGATCGAAACACGAGACGATTGATCTAAGTGAGTGGGCAGAACTTCATTCTCTGATTCTTGCACGCCTTAATAATAAATTTGAGTTTTTGTAATGCTTATTTACTAAGTTGACAATGTTGCATGGGAATGATAGAACGAGAACCTGCATGTTTAACTAGAGAACTTGTGTGCTTGTCTCAAAGAGAGAGCATTGCCATGCTAAGTCAAGATAGAAATGTTGCATGCTAAGTTACACGGACACCGCTATCGAACGAACCATTGCCATACTAATAAGAAGAGTAAAGAAATTGCTTGAACATGTCTCTATGTCATATGCTAAAGATAGAATAGAATTGCATGCTTAGTTAAAAGAGATAGAAGAACTGCCACCAAACTTGCTTAAATAGATATTGCTTGCATGTTTTCTTATCGTACTGTAAAAGATAGAAATCGCATGCTAAGATTTATAGAACTGCTCTCTGCTTGTCCATGTTAAAAGAACTTATGCTTGAAACATAGACTTGTTATTGAACTCGTTCAGAGAATAGCTTGATCGCGTGTCAAAGCAACTAGTATAAGCGTATACTAGTGCAGTGCTGGACCGTGAATTGAACCTATCGATCGATTGATAAGAGATAGACGTTTGCTTGATCATTGCTTGCTTGCTTTATAGAATTATTTGATTAGAGAGCATTCATCACCAATGTTATAAATTGCGCTAGGAGGAATCGGTGCGCCGAAGGTCCGCCTAGGCCGCCGAACATGAAAAAAAAAAAAAAAAATTTTGAAAATTTGAATTTTTAGTTTTAAATTTTTTTAAAAAAATTGAATTTTTTTTAATATTTTGATTTTTTTTCCTGATATTTTGAATTTTTATTGCATTTCTTTTAAATTTTTTTGAAATTTGAATTTTTTTTTGAAATTTCAAATCTGAAATTTCAAATTTCATAATTTCAAAATTTGAAATTTTGAATTTTTAAATTTTTGATTCGGCCGAACTGGCCGCCTAGGGCCGCCTAGGCCCGCCTAGGCCGCCTAGGCCGAACTGGCCGCCTAGGCCCGAACAGGCGCCTAGGAGGCCGAATTGCCCGAATTCGGTGCGGTGGGCGGCCGCCTAGCGCCTAGGCCGCTTTTTAGAACACTGTTCATCACATCGGTCAGGACAACTTGTGCACAAGTATCGGACCTCTCGAGCGGTATCCTGGGGTACTGGGATCGTTCGGCCTGGGAGAGGCTATACGAAACATCCTGAGTCAATGAAGTCATCGTTATTAGGCGAGTGTTATGTCTATTAGTTAGTTGGTTCACGTGTCAAAGCAGCCATCTTTGAGCGTATTTTTGGTGTAGTGCTGGACCGTGATAACACCGCTACTAATCATGAGTTTCCCATGGGCCATCATATAGTTAGGGCGCATGCTAGGCTAGCCTTCTTGCATACCTAACTGTTTGATGCAGGGACGGACGGGGAATAGAACCTTATTGATTATGCAAATTGTTGCTAACTTGTATGTTTGTCGCAGGAATAACCATCCGGCCGAGGGTAAAGATCACCGTATAAGTGATCGCTAGTTATTGTTTATGTTTCATATCAACTTTGCTCGTAAGACATGTCTGTTTTGAATGAATATGTTGCTGCCCTCTTACATAAGATGAATGATCCACTAGATGCACTTTGTCTTGAACTGTAATGAACAGTCCACTAGAGATAGCTTGTTTTCCTAAAAAGTTAATGGATATGGTGCACGATACATGTTGCGCACTGCACGATAGAACACTGCCCCTACTGTATACTTGATTGTATTGAATATGCAAACTGTTTTCAAATATATGTTTTCAAAGAAGTAATCTGACTCAAATCCTGTGTTTCATGAAATGAATCTAGGTAAAAGTAGCAAGATTCACTAGTAATGAAATATTTTGCCACATAATTACTTAGTGTTGGTTTCAAGAAGTGTTGCTTCTGTTCGTTGATTTATACTCACCAGTACTTTTCCCAAAGTGTTGATCCTCCACCAGTTTGCTTGTTCGCAGGTACTGGATCGTTCGAAGAAACGATAGCATATCCTCATCCTCAAGACCCGGAGATCTGGAGTCGATGCGTTGAGCCGTATCGAGATGTTTTGAGCTACTTTTGTATAAAGGAATGTAATGTATGGAACGATGTCATTGTAATCGAGAGAAAGAGAGCTTGAGCGAATTGTAGTCTCGGTCAAGCGCCGCTTGTAACACTTCTTGAATACTAATAAAGAGCTTTTTTTCTTATGCCATTGTATTCATTTACTTTTCTGCATATTGTGTTGTTGTTTCCGTCTTGAATAGCTTAAAGCTTTGGCCTTGTGCAACGCAACTTAGGCTTGCACGGCATCACGCCCGTGCGAGGACAATCGGTTCCGCAAGGAGCCAAGCGGAGGACGAACAGCCCCTTGTGGGAATCGGTGTGTGACACAGACCACAACTGCCTTGATGCTCTACTAATACTAGAGGATACACAGACACTATTAACTCATGAATCGTCATAATCAAAGTGGAGCAATTGCCCCAGGCGAAAGGTAACATGACCTAGGGCAGACAGCCCCTCAAGCTACATGCATCAAGATGAGCCTCCCTAGAAACAAAGCATTACTGGGACCGGTTGAATAACACATAACCCAGTCTATCAAGTCAAGAAAAGACCAGACCATTACTATTAACATGCACTATGCACCCAAAGTACTCGATACAATTGAGGTTTCATTTGCATGTAGTCATTCACCACCATCATCCATAACCTGCAATCCACCTGATATCACTGTTTTATAGAGCTACTGCTGACACCATCTAAGTATCACATTTGTTTCATCATTTCCAAATTTACCCTTCTATCTTCTGTAAGATTCTTTCTCTTATCTCTTGTTTTCTTCTCCTGTTGTTGCTTCTCTTTCCTTCTGTTACATTCTGCTCAAACCTCCCACTTGTGCTGCTGCTGTGCCTACTCTTATTCTGTTTCACTCTGCTAGGATCACACTGGCAACAACTCACTGCTGCTCCACTGCTCTTCTCTTTCTTATTCTTTGCTGCTGTAGCTACTCTTCTTTTTCATATATGCTTATCCCACAAATTCCTTTGCTCCTTGTCTGACTCTGTTTCTTGCTGCTGCGCCATTTACTCTGTTCTATGTTCCGCCCTCAAAACCAGTTCCTTGCTCCCTAAGCTTCTGTTAGTCCTATTCTCTCTCCCCTTGTGATGAGTTGTGCACTCATTTTCTCTCTTGCTAATGTTATGCATTGTCCTCTCTTTTTCCCTTCTCTGTAGATGTTGTGGTCTATTCTCAGTTGCACCAACCACTAGTCATATTCTTGATCATTTCATCTAGTTTCTTTTCTGCAAATACTTATTTATTTTCTTCAGTTTTGATAATATACGAGGGGCTCATATTCAGTTAGTTCTTTGTTGGCATTACATCAAGACATTCTATTGACTCAAGCTAGTGACCTAGTGAACGTTTAATTTGGCTATTATATTCTTTTACTTTCACAAAGGAGTTCAAGATTATTATCCTACAACATAGTTTAGTATTTCTTTGCTTTTCTTGTTATTAGTACGTCAGTAGCTCATTGTCGCCCACTTTTTCCCCATAATTCTGTCTTGTGTTATTTATTTCTCGACAAAAAAAAAGAGGATTGTCATTCCTTTTCACCCTTTTGCTAATGTGTCAAAGAGACGAATATAATTCCCTATAGCAAAATGTATCTTCGTCTATTGCTCAGTTATAAAAGCGACTTGAGGGAATCCGAGAGACAGCATAAATACTACACGCATCTTTTTTTTCTAACATGAATGAACTAAGTGGACCATGAAACTGCATATTTAGAGTAGCCCCTGAAACAGTGTCCTCAAGGCAAAATGAGTAGTTTAACAAATAAATAATCCTCATACATCAGCATTGAGAACAAAGTTTGCATATAAAGGCATGAAAACTAACATACACAAACAGAAGAGTTGCACATTTACAATTGTAAATATCATACAAGTAGGGGATATTTGGTTGAATGCAAACCTGCAACTGAAGATGTGATTACTTGCAGTCAGCCTGCATTGTTTGGTTGGCTATATGTTTTTGCATCTATACTTGCAGGTTTTGGGCCATCTCTATTGCAGTAGAGACTGCAAGCAAAGCAGCAGTAAATTTGGCAGCAGCTTTACTTGAAGCCTATTATCAACCTCCAACCTTGTACACTAGTTTAATCCCTCCCTCCTCCAATTTGCATCTGCCACCTGGATTCATCCGCTAACTAACCCTCCCTCCGCCATTTTAACCACTCCCGCCCAACCTTAGCTGCTGATTGTTGCAGGTAACCAAACAGCTATACCTGCACAAGAACTTGCAGCAAGTGCAGTTGTTCACTTCTTGCACTGCAGCAATAGCTGCAAGCAGTCAAACAGAGATTTGGGTTTTCTCCTCTACATAAGAGTGAAGGAGAGAAAGAGAAGAATGCAGCCCATAACCCTTGGATTTATAGGGGACTGGTTAGGATTTGATCATATCATGGGAAAGTTCTTTAGGGGAAGTTTTGGTTCTTTTGATAAGACAATTCCATCAAATTGCATTAATCCCAATGGTGGAGATTTCTACAAAGTTCTCTCTGCTAAGAATTCCGTAGAGGAGAGGACCCAGTTTGGCCAAACAGCCCTTAAATTGAAATAAATGCATCATACAAATCCTAAATCCTTCTTGGCTTGGAACTTTGCAAATACAAAGCCTAAGTCCTTAAATATCCTATTCTACATTCTAACTTGCATTACAGTTTCCAAAGTTTGCAAGTTGTAATTGTGCATGTTGAGTTTGAATACCATGTTCAAAGCACTGTAGGAAGCGAATGTTGCAACAAGCACACCACTGTTATATATATATATATATATACATATATATATATATATATATACTAGCCGTCTAGCCTACAGGTTAGGGATCGAATCCCACCCCCCCCCCTCCCATGGGTGCCTAGGCACTGAGGATAGGGCACATAAAGTACATATCAAATATATATATATATATATATATGTGTGTGTGTGTGTGTGTGTGTGTGTGTGTGTGTACCGATCACCTCTAGTGAGGCATCCTCCCCGGTGGTTACGGCTTCGAGCCGCGGGAGAAGCAATTAATTCCCAGTGGGGAATTAACTAGCGCCAGCGGTGCGGGCCAGGTGTGGGCCCGGGCCAGGCGGATCGTGTGTAGGTGAGGTCCTCCGGGCCGGGATGTGGCCTTCGGGCCGAGTTTGTAAGTCCTTCGAGCCGGGTTAGTGGGCCTTCGGGCTGAGTTTGTAGGCCTTCAAGACTAGAGTTGTGGAGTTGTAATAAAATTACCTTCTTCAATATATATATATATATATATATATATATATATATATATATATATATAACTTGGTACTAGATACTACTAATATTAATCACAAAAGAAGCTGAGAAGTGATAATTAGCGAGATTCAAAGCAAAAAATTCTAAAAGGTAGAAATATACGCAAAACCTTAACTATTTACCTTAAAATAGTTTTCAACAAAATTAGGATCCCTGAGTGTCGAGGGAAGCTGATTTGAAGCTCCTCGAAATTTTGCATCCGAAGATTTTTTACAATCATCATCATCATTGCAACTGCCACCAGCCATATTCAATAGCCTATGAGGACTGGAATCAGATGGCTCTATTATGCTATGCCCATCTTCCAAATCAGTGAATTTGAGTTCTGCAACTTCCTCTTCACAATATATTTCATGCCCAAGACACGCAGATTCTTCAAAGTCTTCCATCCTATAACTGGAAAATTGCCCCTCTTGAGGTAACATTGCCTGCTTATTTTCCTCGTAAGCATCAAGTTTGACACATGGATCTTCAGTAATTTCAGTATCATTAAAACTTGAGATGCTCTTGAGAGTGAAAAATGCAGAAAGCTTTTGTTGTTTACCGCTTTCTTTCACAAGCTCACAGAGTTGATAAGGAACATCTACGAAGAAGAAGAAGAAAAGTGTGTGTATCACATGTCACATCATAGTTACGCATACTTAGAATAATATATAATGCTCCAAAAGCGAGTGAGAAGTTTCGCATTTATGAAAAATGGATAATATATAATGCTCCAAAAGTGAGTGAGAAGTTTCACAATTCACATTTATGAAAAAATTGGTAGGATCATCGGTCATTCTCAATCCACTCAATATAATATTGTCATCGTTAAGTTCTCCCATCAGAATCGGGTTGGCTTTTAAAGGGCATCTTTAGTGCCACGAGGTTCCGGCACACCCGCTAATACAGATTGGAGGGGAGCCTCATGGCACCATTCTGAAATAAGAAGTGCAATTACATGCACATGACAAATGTAATTGGATGTTAATTGGCATGAGACTATCAAATTGGTTTAGTGCTGATAAGTCAAGCATAACACAATGTATAATGTTAATTGGATAACACTGGATGACACAATGTATAATGTAATTGGATGTTAATTGGCATGAGACTATCAGATATGTTAATTGGCATGACACAATGTATAATGTTCTAGATTTGAAGGATTGTTTAGTGCTGATAAGTCATGCATAACAATGCGCGGAAACATATCTTTCGTGAATTTTTGCATAATACTGGATGTTAATTGGCATGAGACTATCAAATTGGTGAATCTGTCAAATCTAGAACATTATACATTGTGTTCAGAAATCATAAGATTAACAATGGGAATATTCGCGCTATGATTTCTGCTGATAGAATTAACAATGCAAACCAATGTTCTAAATAAAGGATTCTGCCTCCGAGTCGGGTGATTAATGCGATTAACCGGGTCATCGATTAATAGTGTGTTTGTGCAGGGGACTATATCATAATTTACCACTTTGGCTTGTAAACCTTGAATTATCTTAAAGCATCACATTTCAACACATCTTCAGTGTAACTTCATTTTCAAGAAGAAGAAAAACACTCACAACTCAAGAGTCTATTAGCCACCAAAGAGTCCAGAATCCATTCTGGTTTGACAACTGGGAGACCACGGCTGAATGCCCTGAAACAAAAGAGAGAGAAATTTGCTCCTCCGCCAAAAATATATATATATATATATAATAAATAACAGCTAACAGAAGTTGAAAAGTCAGCTTTCTTTCTTCTCGGACAGGAATATCCAACCTAAAATTCTTCATCTTACTATCAGGCAGGTTGCTGCAAATGATGTGGGTCACTCGATGCCTAGAGAAGTAGTTCTCAAACCGGCCCCCATGCTTCAGCATATACGCCTTGAGTTCCTGGTAGTTCACAAGAGAGAGGATTAATGTTCTACCTAACCCCTTTTGATACTAGAGTTAGGGTGAGGATCAAGGAATTAGCATATAATGCCTCCTAGTTCTCGATAATCACTTTGTTGGCAAACCCAAGAAGTATAGTTCCTCAGTTCCTATCAAACCTTCATAAATCCCAGTTTTCTGCTTTTGGGTACCTATAGTATGTGCGAAGGTGTAACTAGAAAATTAGAGCTGATTACTCATGAAGATATACAAGAAAATAGGGTTCCTAGTTAATGCTTATCAAATTTGTTGACAGGAATTAGTTGACAAATTCAAAGATTAGGTCTTGTTCTTTTTGCTACAGTTTTGTTTAGGAGTTAGGTTCCGGAATTACGATCTTATACCAGCCAAACACAATTTTTGGCACATCTAGAAATAAGAGCTAATTTGGCTTCCATTTGAATGAATATTTTGTCGTTTTTGCCGGTATCTTAGCCAAAATGACAAACTATATTCGTTTGTTTCACAACATTTACCGTTTTCACCAAACAAAAATAGTCGAAAACGGCAAACACCAAATGCTCATGAGAGTACTATTTGGCGTTCGTCATTTGAAATGGGAACCAAATTGGCCCTGAGTGGAGGAAGCTAAGATTTGTTGCGTCTGGGTGCAAAAACATTTTCATAAAAAATATTTTGAAAAATTTTGATCTACTCTTTGTGAACTGAACTTTTTGGGCTTCTTTTCATATTCAAGAAATATGTTTTGAAAAGCTTTTTTGAATTCATAGGATATTACATCTTAGATTAGAGATTGGATTTGGAATTAATAACTTTATAAGAAGATGCGTAAGAGAATATATCCCTTAGCCCCTGCAAGGAAATATAATTCCTCAATACCAGGTCAAACTTCCTTATTCCCTTGTATTTTTGTTGCTTTAGGCCTTCTGGCTAATTCCTACATGCATGGTTGCTCCCAATTCCTCGTTGTCAAATTGGCATTTGGTTGAGGAATTCAGCAATTGTGTTAATATGAAATAATATTGCACAATCAAGATAATGTTGTTTGTTTTAGTGTCAAGTATCAGAAGTGCTTTGTGGAAGTAGCCGTCTCTCTCTCTCTCTCTCTCTCTCTCTCTCTCTCTCTCTCTCTCTCTCTCTCTATATATATATATATATATATATATATATATATATTCTTTTTCCTTTTACAGGATAGCTAATTTCTTAATTCTCGTATTCCTCATCGGAACGGTACCTCAAGAATTTAAGTAATTTCTGAATTCCCTAATTCAGCATCCAATGTTCAAAAAAAATTCTATTTATTTTCCTCACCACAGCCCACCCCTCCATTAACATGCAACCTCATGGTCCCATAAAACGCACACTTTCCTCCCATTTTTTTTCCTCAACTCTACTACTCCGAGAGTGCAATTCTTCCCATGTAAGCCAGCAAATAAAATGGTAAATTTTGTCAAAGAAGAGCGAAACCTGGCTGGAGGGAACGGTGAACCCGTCAACGAATATCGAGACACCGCTAAATATGCCGTTGCGGTCGCCGGAGCCGAGGGAGGAGGTGGAGACGTCGGCGTCGAACTGGTCCCTCAGCTTCCGATTCTTCTCCGCCATATAACTGCAGCATACAAAAACTAAGCTCACCATGCAAATGAAGGGACGATGACCATAAAGAGAGAGAATTAGGGTTTTGAGAACCTTCCGAAATCGACGAAAGGGGACGATTTCCTCCTCTTGCTAGGGTTTCGTCCGCCGGTGTTGGATTTGGATCTAGAGGATGGCCGGGACCTCTTGGAGGAGTTGGCGGAGGCGGAAGTGGAGGAGTTGAAGCTCATGGTGGCGGAACGAGGAGGGTTTGACGAAGGAATGAGAGGACAATGGAAGAGCGGGAGACAAAAGGAATGTATGTGTGAGTGTGTGTGCGCGCGTGTGTGCAAGGGGGGTTGGGTTTTGAGAGAAATTTAACCCTGCATATGAGATTTGAGTCCATTTTTTTTTCACCAACAAAAACTACATGATATTCATCCCCAATAAAAAAATTAATATACAATAAATTAAGGATAATTTAAATGGCACATCAAAACTTACTCATGACAACACAATTCTTGGTGCTAGTTCAGTCTAAAACAACTTTTATTCAGGACAGTCTAAAATTTACTATGGGTTGTCTACCCATCCCCCATCACGTGCGACCCCGATCGCGCAAACGTCGTCGTCCTCGCCCTCGACAACCTTGGCCTCTCCGACGCCCTCGCCACCATCACCACCATGAGCTTGAGGTTGCAGAGGGAAGGGAAAAAGTTTTGGATCCCAGACGGGGACGAGTTCGGTAGAGGAGAAGGGGAGGGGAGGGGAGGGGAGAAGGCGGAGGAGCTAGAGACGGAGGTGGAGGCGGAGTGTAAGACCTGTCTCACTATTTTTGTATTCTTATATTTTATCTGGTATATGTTTGTTATAGTTGTATATTACTTTTCGTGTAATTTATGAATTTTTTAGCTGCTTTCATATAATTTCTAGAATTGTGAATAGTGCTTAGTGCTAGTCACTCTTTGATATATATAACCTTCATTTTCTCTCTCCTCCTCATTCTTCTTTATTTTCTTCTCTTTCTTCATTTTATTTTCTCTCTCCTCTCCCTAGACGGAAGCAGCCTGAGGCCGGCCTCCCCATTCCCTTTGGTGGTTGTCACGACCCTCACCCGGTATAGGGGCACGAGTACGTGGGTACGTCCAGCCTACGCCGCAGAATCGGCGGTAGAACGCTGTCTTGGTCTACTATTCTATCTAATATCTCACACAAAGTGTATAAAGTACTGCCATGCCATCTCAATACCAAATAATACTCAATCACATATAAAACTGAAGGAAGATGTACGCACGATATGGAATAGAAAGAATAAGAAGTACAAGTCTCAATACATCACATAACCATCTCCAAACTAACCACAACTCCAGATCTCAAATAATAATACAACCCAATGTCTAAAATAGAAATAACTACTACAAGGTATAGAAATCAAAAAAGGCCTCAGTCTCTGGCACTATCCTCGGGTGACACTCCATCTGTCAGTCCATAGTGAGTAGGTCACATCCTTTCTAACCATTCATCTGAAAAATATTTTCCAGTCAGGAATGAAGCGAAGTACAACCCAATAGCAGTTCCAATTAATTGATAATGACTATAAACAAAAATAGAGAATATAATACAAGACGAGAAACAATGAATAATATCAACTATGGTGGAAGAACAGGTAAACAATGAACAATGTGGTGAAGAACTGTAACTATGCTAAGTGATTGAAATACTAGATAGATATGTGATCGGCTTTGGTGAACATTGTCTACTTTAACGTTGAATAAACATTGTCTAAGTTAACATGAAACATTGTCTAGGATTTGATCACATACCTAGCTAACATTTCCCCTTTCCCCCAACTAGTACAATGGATCCAACCATGACACGTTGTGATACAAGATACTCAAGGCCATGTAAACAATAAACCTTGAACATGAAATATTGAACATTGAACACGAAACATTGTCTAAGTTAAACATTGAATGTTGAACACGAAACATTGTCTAAGTTAAACATTGAGAACACGAGAAACAATGAACAATATATATATAACATCACATGATTGATCCATGTGTATACTAGTTCGTGTACCAATGTGTCAAGAGTCATGTAAAACATTTCTAAATTCTTGCATTATAGTAATTAGCAATTGATGAAAACTATCAGAGAATGTACTCGTCTGTCGTCCAAGCAATGAATGTCAAACTGTGTCCCAACTGGTGTCACACAAACCTATATATGGAATATTGTATTAATACAAGGTGTTGAAATGAATTTAAGTTAAACTAGTCAACATCTAGGTCACAAAGCCATTTCTAAATCAAACCAATGAATTCTAGGTTGCAAGAGTCTAATGCTAAGTCACTAAGTCAATACATTATGAAACTGTGCTATACTAGCTAAACTAAGATACAAGAAGTCTCTCAAAAAGCCGTATCCTACTATACGCAAATTTTTTTAATATAAAAATAGGTTTTATATATGTGTACGAGTCAAATACTATAATATTATAGCAAAACAGTTGAAATACGATACCTTGGTCTTGCATCAATGCGTATCGCACCTAACTCGATACCTAACTCAATACCTTGGGCATCGGCCCAATACCTTGGTATCCCGAGGTAATACAAAACCCTTGACAAAAGCTAATACCTATATAATTTCCCAATACTAATTATGCTAACTATAACAATATAATCAAGTATATAACTAAATAACTATTTAACTATACCAACTATTTATTAACTTAATACTAGATCAACTAAACACTAATATACTAATACAATACATCTACTTACTATCTTAACATATAATACTTACTAAATACATAGATACTATAGGTACTTACTAATAACTTACCTACATAGATATATATAACCAACTATATACTAATCATTCTAGCTACAACACTGACATAGCTACTGACCAATTAATCATAATTAACTAGACCATCTACACCCTCTAAGCCCAACAAAACATCTACCCAAACCTTGATGGTTCTGGCCTGATACCTGTCTGATACTGTGCACTGTTGGATCGAGCTGCTGTGCATCCTTGAGGTGATGAAGCTGTTGTTGCAACTGAGCTTCCTGTGCTGAACTGTGCAGTTGGCCACTGCACAGTATCTCCTCCTTGCTGTCACGGTGCACGAGCTTCCCTGCAGTTTGGACCTCACCTTGTTGTGCAGCGAGGATACTGCACAACTGATACTGCAGTTCTCATTCCTACAGTGGCTTGATGCTGAAGCTGATACCTCTTGCTAATTCTGCAGACTTGTTGTTTCACTTGCTGCGGCTAGCTGCTGCTCATTGATGCGAATACACTGCTCCGTTTGCTGCTGTTGCGGTGTAGCTGCTGCTGCTAGCTCTTCAACTACTTGTTACACTGCCTGCACGCGCTGCTGATACGAATGCTGCTACTGCAGAGCTTTCCCTTCAGTAACTGCAACTTCTACTGCTCGATGCCTCGCTGAGGATGCCAATGCTTGCTCCTGTGTTGTGCATTTATGTAGACTACTTAGCTTCAGTTAGTTACTGCAGGCTACACACTGTTGTGGGTGCTCTACTTGCTGTATGCTCAGTGGCTCGTCTTGCTGTGGTTGTATATTTCAGCAGTGCTCAATGCCTGCAGTGGAGGCTCGAGACTGCAGTGGTTTGCTGAATGTTTTAACATGCTGCACAGTGTGGTTCACCCGCAGTTACTGATACTGCACTTGACCTTAAAGTGTAGTGCTACTACAGCTCCCCCTACGATTGATGCATACCTTGCTGCAACTCAGCATGGCATTGATTGCTCGAGCCGTGGCAGTTGCTGCCACTCCCTTCCCCTGTTGTGCACATTGAACCTTGTTGTGCACAACCTTGCTGTGCACATCCTTGAATTGATGCTCGAGGCTGCACTGGAATGGTTCCTGCTGTGCTCCTACTGCATGTTCTGATGCTGTGGATGCAGCTAACTGCTCACTGATCAGTGAGCACTGATACTCACTACGGTGCATAGTTTTCTCCTCGAGTCCACGATCCATGTGCAGTGAAACCTCTTCAAGCCAATACTGTGTGCAGCAGCACCTTCCTCTGTGCTGTAGTGTGCACATTACCTCATGGCCACTCCTCGAGCAGTGGCAGTTGCTGCAACTGTCCCTGAGTGCACGGAGGCACTCGATGATGTGTGCATTGACACTGCCCGAGCCCCCTTGCTTGAACTGCTACTGTGCTTCCTATTTTCTAAACTGCACAGTGCATTGTCCTCAATACTGTGTGCAATCAGCACACAGTGAAATCATGCTGCAGCTGTTGCATCTCCTCAAATCCTTGTGCACTGCTGAACACTTTCCTTTCCCGATGATGCTGCTCTTGCTTACCTCTTTCGCTGCCCACCGTGCAGTGCCCATTGTTCCAGAATCAAATACTGCACACCTCTGAGAGCACTAGCTGCAACACCTCTGCCCTCTCACTAAACATCCTCACCCACACACAACAACTCACACAAAAACATAAAATACTCACTATACTGACACAACTATATATATATATATATATATATATATATATATATATATATATATATAATTACACACATATACCTACACTATACTCATATGTATATCAAAACATATAATCGAACACATAATACATATAACCATATGAGCCAACACACACACATATATATATATATATATATATATATATATATATATATATATATATAAACTAACACCTATAGATATACATTTAGATATACATATCTATGATACATATAACACACACTAGTAGATACACATATATACATAACTCAAAAATACACTAATATATATACTATATAATATATCAATAGCTTACAAATACATAACTATACATGCACGTATAATGAGAAGGACAAAATGTCAAACACATGGAGCGCATCGCATCCGTATCACACTTGCTCTATGATAAGTGTGCGATACGGCTCCAACACACAAACAAACGCATCCCGGAGGACACGAACAAATCTAATTCATAAATTATGGGCAACACGTATAGTAATTAGTGTGTCTACGTGTCCGTGTCACAATATGATATGCACAAGGTCCCGTGTCGGAGGAAAACCCCCAAAATTAACTCGTTTCGTCAAATTGACGAGATACGGCCTACACGTATCCAATTGTGGACACGACACTAGTCACAAACAAGCAATCATATGTCAATTTGGTCTAATTGACCAATTGACAAACACAACATGTGCCAATCTCGAAATTCCCCCAAAATTGGCACCAAAATGCACGTAACTTCCACCGTAGGTCTCCGATTGACCCAAAACCAAAACCTATGGGTAGCCTATGCATGTGGGTTGGTTTCTCATGGTAAAATCTCAGATCTAGAGTCTAATAGAAGGGAAAAAACTGAAATGTACCTATTGGGAGATGGATTCCCAATGAAAAGTCTCTAAATCTCTCCTTGTAGATCTTGACCTCCTTGCTCCTTGCTCCTTGCTTGTAGATCCTTGATGTAGAGGCCTCAATGATGAATTTAGAAAAAGATTTGTGAAGAATTGGTGGAGAATTGATGGAAGAATGGAGGGAAATTGGAAGAGGAAAACGTAGATCTAGAAATTTGGAAAAGAAATGAAATGAGAGCACTCTCTCTCCTCCTAATTATGGCTGGTCATAAACCCCTCTCCAAGCAATGTATAATGTTCCAAATACCCCTTGGGGCCTCTTATGAAGAAATTAATTAAGGGGGAAGGTTCTAGTATAATGGTTTCACTAATTAATTCAACCTCCTAATCCATGGGCCTAATTAAATGGTCCCAAACTAACTCATCCAAATGTTGGGTTCATGCATCTAATAAAATAGGTTAGGTCCACTACACAAGTCTAAAATAAATATTATGTCTAATCAAACACTAAATAATACAACAAATAATTAATTACTCATGCACAATATTAATTACAACCCTCCTAAAATTAAAATTTTTGTGTCAATTACCAAACTACCCTTGATTGAAAATGTGAGGGTGACAATCCTACCCACCTTAGAAAAATTTCGTCCTCGAAATTAAAGATGATCGCAACCCCCTCTAGGTCAACCCCACTCTAAACTAAACATACATCACTAACTATGGTCTCTGTCCATCATATATATATATATATATATATATATATATATATATATATATATATATATATATATATATATATATATATATATATATATATATTTTGCAGTCTCCGACAGGGTATACTAACTACACAATAACACGCAAGCAGTCTATAAGGCAATAACTAACCACACAAACAACAGATGGAAAGAAAATAAATAGGACGAAACTAGCTAACTGATCACCTGAAGTGTCATCCTCTCTGACTGCCATTGCAAATGCCCCACCCTGCTGGGGTGGCTCTCTATGTTGGTGCTGATTAGTCTGCGGTACCACAGGTAGCCTAGCTCTACCTCTCTGACCGCGATCTGGTCCATACGGGTTGTTGGAACACTCATTCACCTGATGGTCAGGGAAACCATAATACAAGCATAGTCTGAGTCTCTTCCGACAGTTCTCCCAATCGTGCCCATGCCTTCCACAATAGGCACAAGGAAAAGTCTGCTCAATCCGCCTCTGAGGCTGTTGCGGTGCCTGATGCACTGGCTTCTAAAACTGTTGTATCTGTTGAGCTGGTGCCCTAACTGGCACAAGGTACTGCTGGTGCTGATATACTCTCGGCTGCTGAAAGTGGGTGCGCTTTGCTGGCCCCGCACCACTACTTGCTCCTCCGGTGTCTCCCGGCCTCTTGGAGCCAAGCTCCAAATCATCTTTCGCCCGCTGTGCATGTCTCAAAATTTCCTCAAACGTAGCGGTACGGTCTCCGTTAGTATGAGACTTAATCTCACTATTTAGTCCCTTCCTGAACTTCCTAGCTCTGGCTCGAGGATTCTGTCCCTCAACAAATCGTCCCAATCGGCAATACTCTGCCGCATACTCGTCCGCCGTCAAGTCCCCTTGGACGAGGTTCTGAAATTGACTCTCCAAAGTACTCTGAGCCACATCCGGGGAGAACTTCTCTTTGAACAGCTCCTTGAAAACTTCCCAAGTAATTCCCGGCGCTGATATCCTTGGGTTTGTCCTGAACCATGTCAAAGCAATGTCGAACATCATACAACCCGCTGCCTCTATATGTAGCATCTCTGGAATCTGCGTCAGCCGTAGGTTCCGCTCGATGTCCTCAATACACTCATCCGCATAGATAATCTCTTTTGTGCCCCTGAAATCCTTCGGGCCCATCCTCTTGAAGTCTATGATAGTACCCGGCCTCGGCTGATGCGGAATAAACTGAGCTGGTGCCGTCAGTAGCTTGCTTCCACTCGACGATGGCTTCAACTTTCTTTGGATCGACTGAGATGCCTCCCACAGAAACGATATGCCCGAGGAAAGATACACTGCTTAGCCAAATTTTGCACTTGCTCAATTTTGCGTATAGCTTATTTTCCCAAAGAGTCTGAAGCACGATCCGCAAGTGCTCCTTATGTTCCTCCTTGTTCTTTGAATACACCAAGATATCACCAATGATCACTACTATAAACTTGTTAAGGCACGACCGGAATACTCGATTCATCAAATCCATGAAGGCGCAATAGGAATTGGTCAATCCAAACAGCATAACTAAGAATTTATAGTAGCCATATCGAGTGAGGAAGGCTGGCATTGGCACGTCATCTGGCTTGATCTTCAGTTGGTGATAGTCCGAATGAAGATCAATTTTTGAGAATACCGATGCGCCTTGTAGTTGATCGAAGAGGTCATCGATTCTGGGAAGGGGGTACTTGTTTCAGATGGTGGATTTATTCAAATCTCGGTAGTCTATGCAGAGCCGTATCGAACCATCATTTTTCTTCACAAATAGCACTGGTGCGCCCCATGGAGATACACTCGGATGGATGTACCCTCGGTCGAGCAGTTCTTGTAGTTGGACCTTCAGCCCCATCAGTTTGGTAGGGGCCATTCTATACGGAGCTTTGGAAATCGGTCGAGTATCTGAAAATGTATCTATAGTGAACTCTATCTCTCGGTCGGACGGCATGCCAGGCAACTCTTCTGGAAATACATCAGAAAATTCTGCCATAATGGAAGTAGACTCTACGTTTGCACAATCTCGCTGATTATCTCGAATGGACGCCAAGTACCCTTCACAGCCGAAATGTATCATCCGTCGAGCAGACATTGCAGAAATTACCATGCAAGCATTCGACGCTCTCGACGCTGGACTGCACGCATAGCAAAATTCGGTCTCGCCAGGTAGACGAAACACGACTTTCTTTTTCGCACAATAAATAGTGGACGAGCAAGCGCGAGCCAATCTATCCCTAGAATGATGTCGTAGTTCCTGATGTCTAGAACTATCACATCGAGTGAATATTTTTTCTCTGATGCAAATACAACCATCGCGACAAACGTGCCCGACGGGGAACTTACGCTAAGCTTTATGCTAAACGGTGTCTGAGGAAATTTATTTTCTTTGACAAAGTTCGTCGATACAAAGCTATGTATAGCGCCATAATCAAATAGTACACGTGCAAGAACATTATTGAAAATCAATATACCTGTCACTACGGTGTCCGAGACGAACGTCTCATCCCGCGTCAATGCATAAACCCGGCCCACAGCATTCAGACGACGCTCTTGTTGTTGCGCAGGTCGATTTGCTTGGAGCGCCTGAGATGGATTCTGCTATTGAGGACGTCGATGAGGGAATCATTAGGTATTTTTAGGACAGTTACCGGCTAGATGACTTGAATGACCACAGATGAAGCATACCCCGTTCTTACGACGACAGTCAGAGACCGTGTGCCCAATTTTGTTTCATAAGATATAATGTAGCCCTTGACCACATTGGGGCCCTGAGAACCTCCATTGTTTTGAAGCTTATAAGCTTTGTGTCCTCCCGTGTTACTAGGGCGCTTGTGATGAGAATGCTGCACAACGCCGACAGTAGTTGAAAGATATTGTGGTTATAGGACGAGGACATGGTTAAGGATGTCCCGCACCATCTCGTACTGAGGGGCGACTACATGCGCGTGAATGGAAGGTCGCAGGCCGCCTTCGAATCGTCTGGCTTGACTCGCCGCATTTGGTAGATAAGAGCTAGCAAACTTGGCGAGCCGGTTAAATTCGGAGGCATATTGCTTCACTGTCATGCTTCCTTGTTGCAGACGCACGAACTCGTTCTCCTTTTGATGACGAACGAGTGAGAAAATAAACTCATCCTCGAACGCGCTATGGAAGGTAGCCCACGAGATTGTCTCGCCTTTACCGTCTGCGGAGAGAGATCTTCGATGTACATCCCACCAATCATACGCGTTCAGACGAAGTTGGAGTTGGGAACAAGCAACTCGCTTGATCTCGGGTACTTCTAGCAGTTCAAAGTGATCTTTAATCTCAGCTAACCAATCTAGAGCCACGACGGGGTCCTCGGTCCCACGAAATAGTATGTTGCAGACCTTCTTGAAGTCGGCAAAGTCGAAGGTAGTCACATCCTTCTTCTTTGGGGTTTGAGACATCTCAACTTCAAGGGTTGGTTGCTCCACCGGTGCCGCTGTCGTTGCGGAATGGTTGAAAGCAATGGTCTGAACGATCGGTTGCAGGGCATCTACCGGCTTCTGTTGGACCGCGAACTGGGTTTCTAGATTCTTCTCAAATTTTTCCTGTCGGGCCTAATCCCTTTGTTGTTGTGCCTCAAACATACTCATAAATATACCGGAATTATCTAGTATCTAGTATTACCTTAGCTATTACCTCCACCAATACCCAATACTCTACTCATTGATATATGGGTACCATGGTACCATATGTTAAGTTACATATGATACCAAGGTATCACTACTCCATGTGCCTCAAAGTATCCCATGATACTATCCTCTATAATACATTTACCTATACTTCTGAACTAGACACTCACATGTTACTAATTCCAATACCTTACTCATTGGTATCAATTACCTAGTTGATATATCTCACAATACCTTAGTGTATTATAACATATCCCTTACACCTTAACTATACCTCAAAACTTACCTTCTCTAATCCTGGTACCACATTTAGTATTACTCAATCTTGGTACCAATATCTAAACTCAAGAATACCTACTCACATCTGGTAACCTACCTTAGTAAACGTCACTCTTACTACTACTTGCATTGACCACACCCAACTCAAAGGCTTTTGATAAGGGCACTGCACATTTTACTCGGGGCTAGCCCAGGATTGGGGCTAGCCCACTAAAGAGGAACTTTTACTTATACTAATCCAACATTTTACTCATACTAGCCCACTACTTCCAAACCCTCCCTACCCGACCGGAGCCCTCCCCCCTCCCGCCGTCCTCCTCCGCCTCCTCCCCCGTCCTCCACCGCAACCTCCCGTCGCCGCGCCTCCCGTCGTCGTCGCCGTCGCCGTCAAAACCAAAAAAGAAAATGAAAAAATAGAAGAACTGTCAAAATGTTAATTTTTAGGACTGTCAAAATTTTGACAGTCCTACCAATTGGAAGGACTGTCAAAATTTTGACAGTCTTAAAAATGTATGTTGAATTTTTAGGACTGTCAAAATTTTGACAGTCCTACAAATTGGTAGGACTGTCAAAATTTTGACAGTCCTTCCCATTGGTAGGACTGTCAAAATTTTGACAGTCCTAATTTTTTTTTTTCTGTTAATTGTTGTGGGGGCCAATTTCAAAATATCCTTAAAATTTATATCCTTAAAATTTGTTAAAGTATTCTGTTATTTAAAATAGTAAATTTATTATTGGTACATTAAATATTTTATAATTTTTTTTTTTTTTTACCAAAAGTAAAATTTGGAGGTCGAAACATCGTTTTTTTGCGATTCTAAAAATTTGGGAAGTCCGTCAAACGGTGAAACTGGTTATCCCGAAGTACTTTTCCATACGGTCATTTTGGCTCAAACTGGAGCTTGTTTCGATCTCCCAGTCAAAAGTTATGATACTTTAAAGTTTTATATTTTATATTTTTACCTGTAATATGTACGTCTTACTTCGGATGAAAATTCTCTCTACACGAATTGTGTTACTCTCGTCGAAAACATACAAATAGACCTATTGTGTGACGAAAAACGATTTGAAAACAAATAGTTATGGCCGTTTGAAGTCTGATCGACGGCAGACGTAATATTTGTACGGTAGATTTTTTTTTTTTTTTTTTGTTCAATGATAACATATTCTATTTTGGATGTTAAACTAAATAAAAAAAAATCAAAATCCAAAACTAACTAAATAGAAATAAACTTAAAAAAAAATGCTGACAATTAAAATGAGGACTGTCAAAATTTTGACAGTCCTCATTGTTTGTGAGACTGTCAAAATCCTGACAGTCCTAGTTTTATATAAAATTTTCAGTGGGTTAAAATTAGGACTGTCAAAATTTTGACAGTCCACATAGCTTGTGGGACTGTCAAAATTATGACAGTCCTAACAATTTGTAGGACTGTCAAAATGTTGACAGTCCTTCCAAGTGGTAGGACTGTCAAAATTTTGACAGTCCTGATTATAACAATTTGGGCTAGCCCCAAATGAGGACTGTCAAAATTTTGACAGTCCTTCCAAGTGGTAGGACTGTCCAAATTTTGACAGTCCTGATTATAACAATTTGGACTAGCCCCAAATGAGGACTGTCAAAATTTTGACAGTCCTCATTGTTTGTAGGACTGTCAAAATTTTGACAGTCATTCCAAGTGGTAGGACTGTCAAAATTTTGACAGTCCTGATTATAACAATTTGGGCTAGCCCCAAGTAACTTTTAGGATGACAAACTTGTAATTTTTTGTAAATTTCTAATGGACTAGCCCCGAGTAAAATGTGCAGTGCGCTTATCAAAAGCCAACTCAAAACACATGGAGTGCACATTGCAGTGCATGCTTGTAGGCAATTGCCCCTAACTTACTCAATACAACAGCAATCATCTCCCCACAGTCCATACCAACACACACACCCAATATACAATGCCACTAATCCCCTCTCTCCCTCTCTAACTGCTCACTGTCCAGAACTCACCTCATTATACCCTTCCCACATTGCTCAGTTCACAACCAAGATATCACCCCAAGTCCACACACCAATTGAATATAGTCATCCCCCACTGGTACCACATCCCATTGATACCTGAGTTTACACCTACCCGCACTCCTTAGTGCACTGGTACACCACCACTCAATATCATCTAATATATATATATATATATATATATATATACACACACAACACTAGTACTAACACTAACACACTAGCACCTCACCCTCACAACACCACTCACTAACCCTTGCACTTCACCACTTGCACCCTCATAGCTCACTTATACACACCTCACTGACACTTGCACTCTCACTCATAAATCATCATCCCCTAAGACACTTACCTATATACATAGCACAATTGACACCCAGCTTACGTACACTAGTCTATCTAATATACACTACGCCACACTTGCTGCTCAATCTTTTCCTCTCCTCTGCTGGACCAATTCAGTGTAAAACACTGCCTCTAAGCTCCACATGCTGCTGCCTAGTGCAGCAACTGCTGTATCCAAATGCAGGCATACCCCAAACTTGCTGCCCACCCCTGCATCCGGTACAGCCCAGGTTAGTTCTGCACTCAGTGTGCACTTGCTGCACATTGGCACTCGTTCAGCAGTGCACACACACAAGTTCTGCACTCTTACTCAACTGTGTCACAATCCACAACTGCTCCTTCTCCTTCTTCAATAACAACACATTGTTACATTAGGCACCACATCACCACACCCTCTACACACCAATAGACATATATAAACAATATAAACACTCCTATACCACATTGACACCCTCACACCACCACATACATACACTTATATATATAAAATACACAAACTGGAACTGTTATCACCCCTTACCTGCTGATACCCGACCCCTGACTACATACAGAACCCGACACTCACTTGACACAAATACCAATTACATGCTGCCTGCACTGCAAATCTGGTGCAGGCCAACTCCTTAAGTCTGACTGATCAGACCCCTACATCTCACTGAATCTGAACTCAAACCCCACACTCCAACACCACACACACTAACTTAACATCCATACTAACTGATATACCTATACTTAGTATCTTATATATATATATATATACACACACACACACACTAATACCTCACTTACCTTGCACCCTCATATCTCAGTCAGTCCCCAATTGCCCGTGCAACCTTCAAGATCACTCCCACCTCCTACCTTCCTGCTGCTGCACTTGTGCAGCAGCTGCTATTGCTTGTTTGCTCCTCCCCAGATCCATCACAGAGCAACACCTTGCTAGCCCGACCCCCTTAAATCTACTAACTAATGCACTGCCCAAAGACTGCAGGCTCTCCCCCATCACCTTACCTGTTGCATTTAACATAGACTGCAACACAGACTTAACTCCCTTCCACCTCCAAATACACTTAGTGCATAACTGATCCTGAGTAACCCCTAACCCTCATGTATGAGTCTGCACTGAGTTCTCCCTCTCACTCCTCATGCCTGCAACACAGTACACATAGAACATCTCTAAAACACACACACACCACCACATGAACCCCTCACACATCCTGATTGCTGCTCATGCTGTTATTGCTACTGTTATTGATTCTCTTCACTTTCCAAGGACTTCCCAACAGTTCACACCTATTTGGCACTGCTATTTACTCCTTGCAAAACCCAGGAACCAACTACTTGTTGTTCCTACTGCTGCAGCACTTCTGCAGTGCTCGAACAGTGCTGCACACAATCCTCCCCTCTCAACCATCCATCACACACAACACAACTCATACAAATCACATATACCTATATATATAATTCATATATATAATATAATTGTATACAAATACATATTCAAACACTAATATCTATACACTTATATCTATATAACACATATAACACCCACTCATGCCAAACACCAAACACTTGGTGTGCACACGTCAAGATACTCACTAAAGCTCTTGATACGCTTGCGATACACACTCAAAACACTATGATACACTCCCAAAATCCAATGCACACATCTAATATACTATAACTAATATATATATAACATGTATTATAACTATTTAAATGCAATGAAAGGAATTTAGCATGCTATAGCCTAAAACACAAGCAAACACCCTTCCTACGACACCGTATCACGACGTATCGTGATACGCACTCTCCATATCCAATTGTGGACACGTACCCCCTCAACACTCATGAATCAAACTCTAAACTACCAATGAATCATTCTCTCAAACACTTGGTGAACCAAATTCGAATTTTTCCTAATTTGGCCCCAAAACTCAATGTAACTTTCAAAAGAAAGCCTAATAGGACCTAATTCTTCTTCCTATAGGTAGTCCTTAGTTATGGGAGGGTTCATAAGGGTCTAATACCACAATTAGAATAACAATTGATAGGGAAATAGAAGTTTATACCTATTGGGAGATGGATTCCCAATGTACCACCACCAATGGACACAATGAGAAGTTGGACACAATCCTCAAGCCAATGCTTCCCTCCTCAAGTGCTCCTCTAGCAATGACAAGCTCCTTAGCCTCCTTGGAATGAAAATGAGAGGGATGAAATTTGGGGATGGATGGATTAGGGTTTGCTTCCAATTTGGGGATGAATTAATTTGGAAAGCAAATGGAGGCTATTAATGAATAAAGAGGCTTATATAGCCTCCTAATAGGGTTATGGTTAGGAATAGATAATAAGACTTAAAAGTCCCTCTCCATGTCATGAATAAAATCTATTTTATTAAAGAAAGCATCTCTACAACTAGTGGGAATATTATATTCTTTAATCTAAAGGAATCACTAATTAGTCTAACAAAACCATGACTAGTCTAATGTGTCCAAAGTGGTTCAATTGGTCTAGTTTAGGTTGCACCAACTCTAAGTCCAAACTACTAGCTAGCACACTCATGACAAAATAAATGTATCCCTATTATTATAATACCATATTTATGAAATGACAAAAATTACCCCTCTTCGGGAACTAGGTAGTTACATTAGCAATGCAGTCTAAATATATGACGGTCACTGGTGAACGCACCAATAAGGACTATTTATGGTATTACAACATCACTTCCAGTGCAGATAGCTACTCCTACTGAAGGTCTCATAATCCCCATGTTCACATTCAGCACGAAACACACTTCTCCTAGGTAAATACATTTTCCTGACCTCGGATACCGTTCGAGGAATCAAACTTTGTGCACAAGTTGTCCATGACCATGCATATGCATTTATCTACAAATATAATATGCATGATAATAAAACAACTCATAATTGAAAACCACACAATTTATATCCATATTCCATTTTCCTCTAACCATTGCTGATATATTACATTCCTCGAGTCATTGCTCGTAAACCACATTTCCTTGCCAAAGCATATAACATTTCTACTCAATTCATATCTTACAAAGTCAAAATTTTCTTTCCAGCAACAGTAAAGCATTCGGTTCATTCAATTGTACCAATGATCTACAATTCCAACATTTCAAATAACAAGAATAACAACAATACAATACAATTACTCTCAAAATGTATATATATATATATATATATATATATATATATATATATATATATATATACTCTCTTTTATGTTTGTTCTTTTTATTATGGTATCATTTATCGTAGGAACATAGCAAAGGAAATGGAAAAAAAAAAAAATCTTTTTGCAAAGGAATTATAATAGAAAAAATGTGGAATTGCCTCCATCAGTAGAAGATTAAGAAACCATCTAAATCCATACCACGCTACTTGTCTCGCTGAATAATTTTTTTGAGGAGCATCTAGCTGCAAGAATGCAGTAATTAGCATGTCTACTATAATATGAAGAGATTTAGTACACAAACCAAAGATCTAAGAGAAACATTGACATAATAACTATAGATGATCGATGGTCCGAGAAACAAATAAATAATACAACTTATCAGCAACCTGAAAACAAAAGGAATCCACAGCCTTAATGACAAAATATTAGACCAACACATACATAAGACTTCAATGAAAAAAAAAAAAAAGATAAATAAAAAGAGAGAGCGAAGCATGACGCCCACATCTTTGCCTAGGTCTTCTCCATGGTATAGGCAACGTTTTAAAAGCTATCAAAGAAGCTCGCATATGGACAAATCATCAACAAATAAAATTGGGCCACCTGTATTAGAAATCTTATGTATGCACAAATAAAACCTAAATTTGAGAAACTAGTCTCTCTTCAAAATTATATAAGGGGCTTTGCTGATAGTCATTGACCCAACTCCAACCTTTAATTCAATATTGTATATCATCAAACTGCAAACATGTGGTGGGATATGAAGCTTGTGTTCGGACAAATTTTTTTATAAATACCTACGTAATTGCTTGATAAACAAGAATAAAAGAAGTGTAAATCAAATTCATATACTCAATAAAACAACATTATTTCTATATTGGTTAAGAAAAGGTGAAACTTACCTGTGCAGCAAATGCATTGAAGCTTACAATTGGTCCAGCATATAAAGCGGCGCATAAATCAGATAGCACAAATACAGGATATATGGGGAGTTGTCGCTTTTAATGCTTGTTTCCTTCCAAAGATGCAAGAGTGGACAAAGTTACCACATTATCATTAAAAAAAGTAAGAAAAAGAAAGTAGAGAGTTAGTGGCCAAACACCAACTCATATTGCATAAGATAAATGAACAATATGCACAATTAAGATCTGCTAGTTCAAGAGTCATCAGGCAAGAAACTAATTCCACAAACTTTCTGTGAAGAAAACTTTCAATATTTGCAATCAACTAATCCTACAGATTCATCAGGGGTGGCCATAGGAAATCACCAATATATAATACACTACTGAACACCAAAATGTCTTTAGACATACCTCAAGGCTGCCAGATTGCCTTCTAAAACACATAAACATAACAATCTTCATTACGAAACAATTACAAAGATAATGCACAGCTCCAAAGCATAGTTTAAAGTATCGGCCGATACCGATCCGATACGGCCGATACCGATACAGTTTGGCATGTCCCGATCCGATACCGACCGATACCCGATACTGACCGATACCGACATTAGAGGTCTCTTTTCCAGTCAATTCGGCAAAAAAATTTGAATTAAAAAGACCAATTATAAAGGATGTAAAAGCATAGTAAGGTTGTAAAAACATATAAAAGAGGAAAACTTATCTATCGCATATAAATCAATCGACAAGGATGACTACTATTTCATTCAATATCAAAAATACTAAAAAACAATACTGAAAATACTTTAAATTATGCATACATGTATAAAATATATTCTCTAAAATGTTAATAATTTACTAATAGTTGTTTGCTTTCCGATACCAAAAAATCCGATACTCCGATCCGAAACCGCCGATACTCCCAATACCGCCGATCCCGATAATCATAGGAATGGTCCGATACCGATTCCGATATCGATACTTTGAACCTTGTCCAAAGTGCTGGTTTACAAGGCAAATTATATGCACAAACAATGTTATTTTTCCTTTTCACTCTATATATCAGTTTCTTGGTTAAATGTTTGAGCAAACAAAAAAGGAAATATAATTAGCACATTACTGCTAATTGCTTGAGTCTCACCCGATCCATCTTTTCCCTACTTAGGAAGGTGAGTGAGCAAATTGTTAACATGCTCATTCACGATGGATCAGGACATGGATGAAAAGAGAAACCTCAATAGTTTGTGATGGAAAAAGCCAGTTTATAGAAAACATTGTGATGGGGATGGACTCAAGCTTTTCTACTTGAATGGTTGGCTTTGAGAAAATTCAAGCAACATGCTCACATTGAAGATGACCGCTATTGTTGGGTCTGGTTGAATTTGTAAAACTCTTGGAATTAGCATGCACATGATAAAAGGGCCCAAATTACAGGAGCCATTCAAATTTATCACACAACCCCGAATAAACAACTGCTGCGAGGCCTTTGTATTGAGTTTTACTAGCTATCTTTTCAAGAAACAAATTTTAATTATTGACTCCATTATACCTCAATGCTTATATAGATGCTTGAGTTGCTCGTCAAGAAGCCCGAAATTGTTAGTTGATGTTCTCCAATGGACCATGAAAATTCCACTAGTAAAAGTTTCTGTGTAGTTTGAACACTTGTCCTTGATTTAAGATTTCTCCGATATGACCTTCTCTTCTTGTACCTAATGATGGACAAGGAGGTAGACAAGACTCCAGAAGTTAGTGCAACTGAACCACTGGACACTATGGCTTAGGAGTTCAATGAATTGAATTGATTAGCAGGAATATTTATTCATTCCGCAGACATTGTTAGTTAAGATGACCTATCTTTTGAAAGCTTTGACTCATTTGTTCTTCCTTACACTCTTCAGTGCAAATCCAACTTCTTACATGCTCCATGAGGATCCTCACTAGACAAATTAAATCATCACCTTGTCTCCTTGAAACTCTTGAAACAATGTGATATGTATTTACAAGCCTTTCTTTTTGTTGCCAAATGGGTATAATATAAATGATCCAAACTACTTGGCCTGCTCACTATCAACATGAGAAGGCTAATACAATCGGAATGAACAATTAAAAAGTAATCAATGTGTCGGAAGCAGTAATAGACCAAGGTTTTTACTAGAAAGAAACTATTTGAGCATAGTTACAACTAAAAAGGCTAGTAAAGAACACCATTTCTCCAAACATGATGAAAAACTTAATAGCAAGCCAGCATTATGGATTGATTAGAAAAAGAACCAGGAGGGAGTGTTTCTGGTACCAAACGATCACAACTTTGCCGATCTCACAAGTGAATCACAGCTGTTTGCATCCAATTTCCACCATGGCTCCGAGTCCCCCTCTGGTGTTAACCCGAAACACTCCCCATTCCCATCTCCATCGGACTCCTCCCACCCACTCTCCTCCTCCGGCTGATACCTCCACTCCAGCCTCTTCAACATATCCCTATCCTTCCACCTCCCGACTGCCGTCCCCGCCTCCTTCCTCGCCTTCCCCGATACCACCTCCCTCCACAAGAACCCGCCGTCCGCGCATCTCCTCAGCGCCCCGTCCGCCTCATCCCCCACCACCACGGTCCGCAGACACCTCACTCTCATCTCCCGCACCGCCGGGATGAGCCCCGTGTCGTCCGAGACCAGCACGAAGCACCCGATCCTCCCTCTATCCATCTCCTCCGCCACGTCCTGCCTCATCGCCGACTCCGTAGTCCTCACCTTGACTCCGGCCCTCGCCAGCTCCTCCGCCGGCCCGTACCCGGCCTCGGGGATGAGTATCTCCCTCGCGGCCTTCTTGTACTTGTGGATCTTCTGCGAGAGCTGCGCGGCGAGGGCGACCTTCCGGGCGCCGCGGGCGGAGGCGATGCGGGTGAGGCGCTTGGCCTGCTCGGTCTGGTGGACGGTGGAGAAGTGGTTGAGGAGGGAGGAGTGGCGGTAGAAGTTGCGGCCGCAGACGCGGCAGAGGAAGGAGGAGGAGGAGGAGGAGGAGGGGTCTTCGGCACGGCGGCGGAGGGGTTTTCGGAGGGCGTTGGGGTTCGCGTAGGCGGCGGAGAGTCTGACCGGGCCGAGCGAGGACGCGGCGAGGCGGAGGCGGAAGGCGGCGTCGTAGAGGGGGGTGGAGGTGGGGGGCTTGATGTTAAGGTCCCAGAAGATGGCTACTGGGGGTGCTGGGGAAGAGGGGGAGGAGGAGGTGAGGGGTTTGAAGAAGAGGTGGTGGAGAGGAGAGGCTTTGGTCCGGGTGAGCCTAAGCATGTTGTAGGGAGATTTTGGGACGGTGTGGCCTTCCCTAGCAAAGAAAATGAATGGACACGTGGTTTGTGAGTTGGAACTCCCTAGTATATATAGCTCCTCCTCTTCAGCGATACATACAATAGTAGGATAAAGTGCAAATAAACCGATTTACGTTTTTTATAATTAAATTTTTTATATTTAAAAAACTCTCGTATTTTATATTTGATGTATTTTGCACCTAATTTAATTTCTACCGTTAACGGACGTCAAAATAGACGTAAAATGACTAATATCGTCGCCATAATAGACGTAAAAAATCCTCTAATCATAATCATAATTCTAACTCTATCTCCCATCTCCTCCCCGCACCCCCTCCCCCGCACTCCCCCTCCTCCCTTGCTGCCGTTGTTATGTCGTCGCCATCGTCGTGGTCGCCGTCGTCGTCGAAGAATGAGCGGAGGAGAGAGGGTTAGGATTAGGATTAGGACGGCGACGATGGGATAGGCGAAAAGGAGGAGGAGGAGGGGAGGAGCTGGAGGATGGAGGAGGAGGGGGAGGGGGAGGAGGAGGAGGAGGAGGGGAGGAGCTGGAGGAGAGAGGCGGAGGAGGGGGGAGGGGGAGGAGGAGGCGGGGTAGGGGAAGAGGAAGATGTGAGGAGGAGGGAGGAGCTAGAGAAGGGAGGGGGATGTAACGCCCTGCAACTGCACGGTGCGTTACGCTGAGTCGGATTGAATAAAACAAATGCTGGTTATATTTGATTTGTTGGATTTTGGGAAGAAGTATTGATTGAGTTGGTTTCATGTGCAGATGGCTAGCGGAGTTCGATGGGAATCAGGTGTTCGTTCAGAACAGTACTGAGATAGCTGGATGGGAGCGAATAATGTCGTCTTTCTTAGTCCGATCGGTCGGATGATTTGGAGAGCACGGCCTGCTCGCACGGTCATACCAGTTGAGTAGATCGCGCTTTGCATCGGACCACGGGTTCAAGGGATTGGCCGTATCGGTAGGACATGATGCTTAACGGAATCAAACATTGTGAGTGGGCTCTTTCCCTTCTCCTCTACTCCTTCATGCCTAATAATATGGAAAACACGTAAATGCTTGAACACTTAGGCTGGAACTTGGGAATCACTACACTGAGACTTGTATAGAGTGTACGTCGTTTGCTTGGATATGATTGTGGCTTGAATTGGCTTTCGTGTTGGGTTAGTTGAGCTAGAGTTGGATTATACACTTGAGGCAGTTGGTTAAATGATTGGGATTATGCTTGGACAGTTGGAATGATATATTGAGGCATTGGGAACATCGGGATTTGGGCGAGCGAGCGTGCATCCGTGCACGAGTATCATTTGGGCGCTTTGTGTTGCAAAGGGAGCAGTTGTGGTTCGAAACCGAACAACTGCGTCGGCGAGGGCGTTGTGCCACTGTTGGGGCATTGTGCCACTGTTGCGGCATTGTGCCACGGGATTGTTCTGAGCGTGGGGTATTGCACCCAATTTGAAACACTGTATTGAGAAGCGGCATAGTGCCTATGGGCATAACTTGAGATTTTGTGCCTTGGGCTATATGTTGGAAGAATGGTTATGGATTCCTTGGTTGGATATTTTGGTTGGATATTTGGTTGAACGAGTCGAGGATCGCTTGGTGGGGTAAGAATGTTCGATCCTCTCGTCATACCTACTTGGTGTCCGCATGTCACGGACAACCTGTGTTGCACATGATTTCGTTTCCTCGAACGGGATGGACTCCGGGGCACCGGGACCGTTCGGCCATGGAGGAGACAATGGGTAACGCGTCTTGGGCGCGGTGCCGGTAGTTCGATACGACCAGACGGGCTAGCTACCCAGTGCTGGATCTGGTAGGACTGCCTATTGATTAGTCCGATTAATGTCCTTTATGGCTTGGCTAGTGACTTCATATAGATAAGAGTTGGTTTGCTTTACTTTGATTGGTTTGTGCTTCGTGTAGGCGCGGCCACCTTGCCTCGGCAAGAGTGTGCACTTTGAGATTGGGTTGTAAGTTTTGGTTGAGGATGGATATTGAGGCTTGGATGATGGTTTGATATGTTATCGTGTTGCTTGGGCTTGAGTAGGACGGGTTGCATGCTAGTTTCCTTCGAGTTTGGTTATATATTGCTTGTCGATTGGATTTAGTTGAATGCTTGCATGCTTAAACTGCTTTACAGCTTTCCTTAACATGTCATCCCTATGCCATGAAATGAATCTAGGATTCAACTAGCTGTTTGCATTCACTATTTACTTAGTGTCGGCTTAGACGAGTGGATTACCCCGCTCACCAGTACGGCTGTGTACTGAACCACGTTTGTGGGTAATATTTCAGGTACGCAGGTATAGTGGCATTGCTTGGATATACGAGACATGATGTATGAACTGTAAGTACCTTTATGGGCTAGAGAAAAGAGCAAGAGTATTTCATCGCCGTTGAGGCAATCGCCTTTGTGGCATTTCATTTGGACCCTATCGAGAGCTTCGCTGCGTATACTTTGATGTGTGCTTGGTACACAATACTTGACTTTTGTTACAACTTGGTTGTTTCAATGATAACTTTGGTGTTTGATAACATCGCCTTGTACGAGCGCAACTCCAGGCTCGTACGGCATCACGTCCCGAAGAGAACGATTGTCATGCGGGAGAGCTGCAACGTGGTGATTCACGTTCAGCGGGGACTATTGAGCTTGCGGGAGATTGGGGCATAAAAAATTGGTATCAGAGCGCCTGGTTTATTTCCTCGGACTTGGTCCTTCGTTTCATCACAAACTCTAAATAGCTTCCGCTTGTCGTTTAGCTCTTGGCTCTACTCGGTGCCGCATTGGATGTTTCATGCAATAAGTCTATAAATTGCTGGTTGTGGCTGCATGTTGTGCTTCGTTGTGTTGCTTTTGTTGGTTTTCGTTAGATCGCTTAGTCTCGTTAGGCGTTGTTGCATTCGTACAGCAAGTTGGGTGGCGTTATTGCATTTGTGCAACAAGTTGAGAGCTGTCGTTGGGTTGGCTTAGCTTGTTGTTCAGGGAATTTCTGATTGCATCAGTGGATCAGTTGGTTGGCAGACGAGATTGGTTATGCGACATGTTGTGAGTAGAAGCATCGGATGAGAATGGATCGTTGCACGAGTTGCTCGTGTAACGAAATTGTTGGACGGAGTTTGAATTTTGGCTGGGTGTATCACAGAGAGTGTTGCACGAGTTGCTCGTGTGGCGCATCGGTTGAGCAGATTTGAGTTTGGCTTAGAAATATCAGGATAGTGTTGCACGAGTTTTTCGTACAACAAATGTGTGGAACAGTTGGGTATTGGGTTGGACTACTTGGAAGACGATCGTTACACGGGTTGCTCGTGTAGCGAAAGTATCAGACGGTTTAAGAATAGTTGAAAGTATTGAGAACGGGATATAGCATGAGTTGCATCGCGAGATTGATGGAAAGAGTTGGATGGTTCATGCATTGGCTGAGTTTCATGTCAGACTTGAGTTGGGAATGGCAGGATGCAACGATGGTAGACGGATTCTCCGGAAGACGTGAACGGATTGAGGCAACAACTAAAGGCAAAGATTGTGGCGGACAGACTTTTAAAGATAGCTAAATGTGGGAGCAACAATTGAGCAAATCATTGTGCTGCTCGAGTAAGTTGGACGTGCATTGTGGAACGCGGCAAACGGATAAGAATTGGAGCAAGTCTTTGGTTTCGGGAATAATTGCAAGTGGTAGTGCGAGAAGTGAAACATGGCAATTCGGAAATTTGATAGATTCAGGGCAGAACGACGGATTGATGGAAGATGGTTTTAACGAGCGCGGTTCTCGGATTCGGAAGTTCGCTCGGATGGAATGGTTGGATTTTGGTTCGGATTTGCAGATGATATATAGCATGGTTCATAGTAACTGTCCGTCGTGATGACTTACAATTATCGAGCGTAGCTTCGGGATAGCTGACCCTAGCGACTTGACCGCCAAATCAGAGATGAATATTGTAGACCCATAGAACGACCCTTGCGGTGGCGCATTTGGGAGTGCGTCGAGGGCAGATGTGAGTAATATGTGTTGAAGATTTGGCTTATTGGCTGAGTGTTGGATTTGAGAGACCCTTGGGATAGTCTTCGGCTGAAGATGCAGCCGGAAGATCGGAGCGATGGTGGAAATAGCCTAGTCAACTGATGAGATTCAGAGTCGCAGATTTTTGTAGATGGCATCGCCTCTGACTCATCGTGCCCTGGAAGGAAATAACATTCATATGAATTGACGACTGTGAAACTAGCTTGTGAAGTTAAAGCAGCGGCTCATTCAGATCAAATCTTTGCGAATACTGGAAGGGACAGGCGTGCCTCAGATTTACAAGATGCATCAGAACTTAGTCTGGGAAGCGTGCTCGTTCAGAAGGCAAAGGTGATATCCTATGCTTCGAGGCAGTGGAAGTAGCGTGAAGAACTATTCCATGCGCAACCTAGGAATTATGGCGAGTGTGTTCACGTTAAAAACATGGCGACACTATCCCTTTGGCGTGGCGGCGAGATCTTCGTGGATCACACGAACCTCAATATAAATGTTCACCCAGTGAGGTATTGAGATGACAGGAAAAGGTGTTGGACTGAGCTGATCTAAGCAAAGTTTGATATTTGGGTAAGTCGCCTAGTTGGGGTAGTATCGGTTGAGATTGTCGTTCGGTGCATAAGATATATTTGGAGATGTTGCTAGTGCAGATTCAGAAATAGTTGGATGTATTGAGTTGGAACACGAACTGATTGAGTCGGTGGGAAATCATCATATTTGAGAATAGTGCTCAATCGAATATGTTGGAATGGAAATCATGATTTGGTTCAATTGAGAGTAAAACAAATGGATGCCTCGGACATAAAGATACCCTTGTAACTTGTTCAAATTTGCTATCGCAAAGCTCGACTGAAATGCATGTATTTTAGGGACGCCTTAAATATGTGTACGATCCAAAACTAAGCGATACGAGGAATTCGTATTGAGCTGCAAGGAGGATGTGGGAATTTGGGAATTTGTACGAGCGTTCAGCAGAGCCAGATGCTGAGTCAGAATCGTGAGTATGTGAGTTGCATAGAGCAGAGTTATGAATTGGACAAGCGGCATGTGATAGGAAAGAGTACCAGCACGGTTCGTGGACGAACCTGATTCTAAGTGGTATATTATGTAACGTCCCGTAACCGCACGGTGCGTTACGCTGAGTCGATTTAATAAAACAAATGCTGGTTACATTTGATTTGTTGAATTTTGGGAAGAAGTATTGATTGAGTTGGTTTTATGTGCAGATGGCTAGCAGAGTTCGATGGAAATCAGGTGTTCGTTCAGAACAGTACTGAGATAGCTTGATAGGAGCGATAATGTCGTCTTCCTTAGTCCGATCGGTCAAATGATTTGGAGAGCACAGCCTGCTTGCACGGTCATACCAGTTGAGTAGATCGCGCTTTGCATCGGACCACGGGTTCAAGGGATTGGCCGTATCGGCAGGACAGGATGCTTAATGGAACAACATTGTGAGTGGACTCTTTCCCTTCTCCTCTACTCCTTCATGCCTAATAATATGGAAAATACGTAAAGGCTTGAACACTTGGGCTGGAACTTGGGAATCACTACACTGAGGCGTGCATAGAGTGTACGTCGTTTGCTTGGATAGGATTGTGGCTTGAATTGGTTTTTGCATTGGGTTAGTTGAGCTAGAGTTGGATTATACACTTGAGGCAGTTGGTTAAATGATTGGGATTATGCTTGGACAGTTGGAATGATATATTGAGGCATTGGAAACATCGAGATTTGGGCGAGCGAGCGTGCATCCGTGCACGAGTATCATTTGGGCGCTTTGTGTTGCAAAGGGAACAGTTGTGGTTCGAAATCGAACAACTGCGTCGGCGAGGGCGTTGTGCCACTGTTGGGGCATTGTGCCACTGTTGCGGCATTGTGCCACGGATTGTTCTGAGCGTGGGGTGTTGCACCCAATTTGAAATACTGTGTTGAGAAGCGGCATAGTGCCTATGGGCATAACTTGAGATTTTGTGCCTTGGGCTATATGTTGAAAGAATGGTTATGGATTCTTTGGTTGGATATTTTGGTTGGATATTTGGTTGAACGAGTCGAGGATCGCTTGGTGGGGTGAGAATGTTCGATCCTCTCGTCATACCTACTTGGTGTCCGCATGTCACGGACAACCTGTGTTGCACAGGATTTCGTTTCCTCGAACGAGATGGACTCCGGGGCACCGGGACCGTTCGGCCATGGAGGAGACAATGGGTAACGTGTCTTGGGTGCGGTGCCGGTAGTTCGATACGACCAGGCGGGCTAGCTACCCAGTACTGGATCGGGTAGGACTGCCTATTGATTAGTTCGATCAATGTCCTTTATGGCTTGGCCAGTGACTTCATATAGATAAGAGTTTGTTTGCTTTACTTTGGTTGGTTTGTGCTTCGTGTAGGCGCGGCCACCTTGCCTCGGCAAGAGTGTGCACTTTGAGATTGGGTTGTAAGTTTTGGTTGAGGATGGATATTGAGGCTTGGATGATGGTTCGATATGTTATCGTGTTGCTTGGGCTTGAGTAGGACGGGTTGCATGCTATTTTCCTTCGAGTTTGGTTATATATTGCTTGTCGATTGGATTGAGTTGAATGCTTGCATGCTTAAACTGCTTTACAGCTTTACAGCTTTCCTTAACATGTCATCCCTATGCCATGAAATGAATCTAGGATTCAACTAGAAAGATCACCATATAACTGTTTGCATTCACTATTTACTTAGTGTCGGCTTAGACGAGTGGGTTACCCTGCTCACCAGTACGGCTGTGTACTGACCCACGTTTGTGGGCAATATTTCAGGTACACTGGTGTAGTGGCGCTGCTTGGATATACGAGACATGATGTATGAACTATAAGTACCTTTGTGGGCTAGAGAAAAGAGCAAGAGTATTTTATCGCCGTTGAGGCAATCGCCTTTGTGGCATTTCATTTGGACCCTATCGAGAGCTTCGCTGCGTATACTCTGATGTGTGCTTGGTACACAATACTTGACTCTGCGTATACTCTGGCGTTTGATAACATCGCCTTGTACGAGTGCAACTCCAGGCTCATACGGTATCACGTCCCGAAGAGAATGATTGTCCTGCGGGAGAGCTGCAACGTGGTGATTTACGTTCAGCGGGGACTATTGAGCTTGCGGGAGGTTGGGGCATGACAGGAGAGGAGAAGGCGGGGTAGGCGAGGAGGAGGAGGTGAGGAGGAGGGAGGATCTGAAGGGAGGGGGGCGGAGGAGGAGGCAGAGGAGGAGGGAGGCGCGGGAAAGGGGTGGGGCGGGGGGAGGGAGGGAGGGAGGGAGGTAAAGGGTAGTTTAGGGTTTTAATTTTTAATTTTAATTTTTTAACGATATATTTTAACGGGAGGTGGTCTTTTGTTCCAAATATGAAAACAATGGGGGACAAATTGAGAAAAAAAATTGGAGGTCTTATTTTACGAAAGTTACAAATCTAAGAAGAATTTTTTTACACTTTACCCTGCAATAGTATATGACAAATTATATAGGCACTACAAAAGTTACTTAGGACGGTCCATTACTTGAGGACAATTCATATTTTTGTAACTTTTAATTATGATAGTCTAAAATTTACTCAGGACAGTCCAATCCCCCCCCCCCAAACCTTTCCAAAATCATTCATTCTAAATTTCTACTATCTCTCTCCTCTAAATTCTCAACCCCCCTATGTTCTCTTCTTCCTCCAACCCACCTTCATTTTATTTTTTTAAAACATAATTTCTTCCAATTCTCAAAATCCTTCATTCTAATGCCTAAAATATTTAGATAAATTAGTTTAGAACTAATTTAGGGTTGATATACGAGCTGATGAACCATAAAGATCAAACTTGTGGTTTCAAAAAATCAAACAGAGTCGACAGTCGGACTTCAAACCTACAGGACTGTAGACAAAGTATATATAGGACTGTAGGAAAGCCTATAGTCCTATAGTATATGTAGCACTGTAGGAAAGCCTATAGTCATGTATGATATATGGACTGTAAGAAAGCCTATAGTCTGTAAACCCCCTGATTTTTTAAAAAATTTTAATTTGGAATTTTTTACAATTTTCTGTAATTTTTTGAGATTTTTCTCTAATTAAACTAAGGTATTTTAATTATTAAAGGATTTTTAAATGACATTAAATAATATTAAAATATTATGAAAATTATATTTTCTAGTGTAAAATAAAAATCTAGACATAGGGTAATTTTCCGGAAATTTATTGGACCCCGAAAGTATTTTTAAAGCCCTAAAAACTATTGTTTAATTAAACCTAATTAAACCTGAACCCGGTTCACTTAAACCGAAATTAAACCAAACCAATTGACCCGAACCGGCCGGTCTAACCGAACCAACCCAACCCAATCTTAGTGGGTCAGATCCGGGTTCGACTCGACCCGCTTAATACCTGACCCGACCCGTTTGGAAACCTAACCCCCAATTTTTCATCTTCCCCGACTCTTCCTCTCCGGCAACCGTTTCCGTCGCCGTGGCCACCGGAGACCTTCCCTCTTTACCTCCCCTCAACGTCCGGACCTTCCCCTTCCTATTCCGGCAACCTCCGATGATCCCTCTCCTCGATTCCCCTATTTAAACCCCCTCAAAGCCCGACTCCGGCCGCCCTTGATTCTCTTCGACCACCCGTCGCCAGGCCGCCCTCCTCAGCCCTCCGTCCAGCCCCGCAGAGCCCGACTCCGGCCGCCCATCTCCCCAGAATCCTTCGCCTCCGGCCCTCTTTCTCCGTCGCCCTCCAGATTCGACGAACCCCGGCAGCCCTCCAGCAACCGAGGCATCCCCCGCCTTTGCCCAGCCACCTCACGCCGCCCGACCGGACCTCGTCGACCTCCCCACACCAACTCCGGCCAGCTCCAGCCTTCCGCCTCCAGAGAACCCGCATCCCGCCCCAGTCGAGCCCGAAGCCTCCTGCCCTCACCCCGACTCCGGCCAGAGCCGTCCCCGGCAGCCCGCAGCCCCAGCCTCGGACCTCGCTGCCTCAGCCGGACACAGCCCCGAGCCGCCTTCCTCCGGCAATCCCTAACCCTAGCACCCAGACTCGGTCAAGACACAGAAACAGTGTCGAATCGACACGCGGACACGCGCAACTCGGTTTCACGGAGCCCTGTTCAGGTAACCCTATCTCTCTCCTCGCTGCCCCATTTTCTGTTTCGTCTGTTGCAACACGAAACCTGCGTGACCCTCTCAATGCCCGTACAACCCGCTCGGTGCATCGCGTCCTGTGTTGGTCGCGAACCGCGATCCAAAAACAGAAAAACCAACACCCTATTTCACCCCGGAACTGAGTATGCCCTGCCAAACGGGACGACTTGGTCGCGTGCGGTCTTCACCGATACGTGCGCGCCGTTGATACGGACATGCAGAATTTCGTAGAAGTTGATTTGGATGTACGTGCACACCGGAATCAACGCGTATCCGCCGACAACGTCCCGTATCCGTCCTTTCTGGATCTTGCTGTAACTTAGTGTACACACGTTGGATCGAAACAAAACTTGTGCCATCAGACTCGTAGCAATACGCTGGTCCTGTGACCCAAGTTTGGTTCGATTCTGAGAACGTTGACAAAATCGCGTATCGTGGGCCCCACAAGCTCAACTTGACGGGCAATTTTGTGATCGGCTCATCGGAATCAAATTCTGGAAGTTCCGTTGGGTTTGTATCATCGTTCCTGACTTGTTGACACTAAGTTGGACGAATTTGGAGACCTTTGACCCTGACACGTTTTTCGGTGCAAAGCGGCCCACATGTGGACCCCGCTTTGACATAAAATTGTCATTTTTGCCCTTGTGTCCAAATTGGACTCAAGAACAGGTGTTTTTAGCTATTTGATATTTTCTGGATCTGATAGTGATGTCTATTTCAACAACCGGAGAACTACCTGCAAATCCCGCTGAAGTCAGAGCTACAATTGGAGCCGGAACCCCAAGCAAGTGTACCTTGCCAAATCCTGCAGTTTTTGCTACTTATTTCCTTGATGTCACGCCCCAGTCCCAAAATACCGAGGGACTGGACACGTGGCAATGGCCAGCAGCACGCACCGATGGACAACCCAATTTAATGGATCCATCAGGGCATGCTTAAGTTGTAGTACAACAATAAATAGGTCCAATAGTACAAGTCACAGTCTATTCTAATCTCATCCACAACAGATAATCACAGATCGAATGCCAGAATAAATGCAAATAAATAACTATTAAATCTCAATAAAAGGGTCTCGGTGAACAATCTGAGAACAAGTCTGATACATCAATGCAATAGACAGGAAATAAAGGAACTGAAAATAGAAACAGAAATAACTGACTATGCAAAACCAATACTCAGGAGGAGTCCTCTAGCCCGATTTCGTTCTCAGGTTCTGGTACAGCTCCTGGAAGTGCTCCTGTACGGTGTATCTCTGGATGGATCTCTTCGGCTATACCTGGGGACATAATCCGGATCCAGATCCTCAGGGAACATAGCAAGGTACAAGATAACTCATGCCAAAATAAATAAAGCAGTGCAGCAATAAATAGACAATAGGGTAAACTATATAACCAGCTAAGTGATATACAATATAAGAGTATCACAGGAACTCAGGCTGAAACTACCACAAGCTCTGTGTCGGGGAGCCGGTAGCAGTGATTCATGTGGTTTGTCTAGCTCAAAGGGAGACTACGACGCCGGCATAATATAGTCAACCTGTAGCCTGTGTGTCTCTCCCCACCCAATGTAATCATACGTCTCATGTCCACAACGTCTCATGTCCATGCCACGCAGGATCAAGTCTAATACAGCAAGCCATAATAAGCTCTAAGCATATATGTACAGAACATGTCATGAACCTGAATCCTATACAGAATCACCATGAATGTCTCAGGAAGATTCTGTCTCATGAATAGTGTCAGGTGTCCTGGGTATGACGCACTTGATAAAACAAGTACGAGAAATATCGGGTCTCGGTATCCATGTCTAGATGACAATACACAATGCCGCGAGCGGTATTGGCACCCGACTATTAATCGGACGCTAAGTAAAGTCACACGGTCCTCGGTTAAACATTTATATCAAGATTATATATGTATATACAAGATCTCAAGTAAGGTACTATAACAGGAATCACTGCGAGTTTGGCAAGGTACACTTGCCTGGGGTTCGGGCTCCAACTGTAGCTCTGGTATTCGTGAAATCTCCAGGAACGTCTTCGGATGCTGAAACAAACATTACCATCAGATTCAGAAAATATCAAATAGCTAGAAACGCCTGTCCTTGAGTCCAATTTGGAGACAAGGGAAAAATGACAATTTCGGGTCAAAATGGGGTCCACATGTGGTCCGCTTCGCACCGAAAAATGTGTCAGAAACAAAGGTCTCCAAATCTGTCCAACTTAGTGTCAACAGGTCAGGAACGATGATACGAACCCAATGGAACTTCCAGAATTGGATTTCGATGAGCCGATCACAAAATCGCCCGTCAAGTGGAGCCTGTGGGGCCCACGACACGCGATTTTGTCAACGTTCTCAGAATCGAACCAAACTTGGCTCACAGGACCAGCGTATTGCTATGAGTCCGATGGCGCAAGTTTCGTCTCGATCCGACGTGTGTACACTAAGTTACAGCGAGATTCATAAAGGACAGATACGGAACGGTGTCCGCGGATACGCATTGATTCCGGTGTGCACGCACATCCGAATCAACTTCCGCAAAATCTCGCACGTCCGTATCAACGACGCGCACGTATCGGTGAAGACCGCACGCGACCAAGTCATCCCCTTTGGCGGGGCGTACTTGGTTTCGGGGTGAAACATGACGTTATTTTTCCTGTTTTTGGATCGCGGTTCGCGATCGCCACAGGACGCGATGCACCAAGCGGGTTGCACGGGCATCGAGAGGGTCACGCAGGGTTCGCGATGCAACAGACGAAATCGAAAATGTGGCAGCGAGGAGAGAGAAACGGGTACCTGAATAGGGCTCCAGAAAACCGGATTTTTCGTGTCCGACACGACACAAAGTGTCCGTGTCCGAGTCGAACCCAACCTAGGGTTAGGGTTAGGGATGCTGGCCGGGGCTGCGGCGGGGGAGGCCGGCCGGAGGGAGCTGGGGGGCAACGCTGCACGGCGGGGAGGACGGACGGCGGCGCGCGGGAGGCGGCGGCTAGGCGCTGAGCGGCGGAGGCAGGCCGGAGTTGGGGGGCTCGGGGTCGGCTGCGTCGGGGAAGAAGGAGGAGGAAGGAGGAGGAGAAAGGAAGCTGGGCGTGGGGGGTGGCTAGGGCGGAGAGGGTTGGCCGGAGGAGGAGAGATTGGGGGGATTTATAGGGTGCCGGCGGGGGAGAGGGGAGGCCGAGGGTGGAGGGGTCGTGGGGTGCGGGGCCGTGCGGAGCGGGCGGGGGTGCGTGGCCGGCGAGGCGCGGAGGGCGACGGGAGACGCGGGCGGAGCGGGGGACGCGGGCAGCCGAGCGGGTCGTGCGGGGAGAGGGAAAGGGTCTGGCGGGTTCGGGCGGGTCGGGTTCGGTCGGGCGGACCCGACCCGACCTGCTAGGCGGTTTAGTCCGGTTCAGTGGGTTGGACCGGGTTCGGCAGGTTCAGGCCGGTTTGAACCCGGTTCAACCCGGTTCAATTTTAATTTAATTTTAAAAATAGTTTTCGGGCTTTTAAAAAATGTTTTCGGGGTCTAATAAATTCCAGAAAAATTACCCTAAGTCCAGTATTTTATTTTACACCCAAAAATATTATTTTTATAATAATTTAATATATTTTAAAAATATTTAATTTTATTTAATGCAAAAATACCCTGGTTTTTAATTAGCAAAAATTCCCAAAAATTTCCAGAAAATTCCGAAAAATTCAGTTTTGAAATCTTGAAAAATCAGGGGGTTTACACTTGACATATATACTTATTGTAAATGCTTAAACCTAGGACCGTGTGACTTACTTAGCGTCCGATTAATAGTCGGGTGTCAATACTGTACGCAGAGTTGTGTAACGTCACATAGAGATGGATATCGACACCCTTTATATTCTCGTACTTGCATTATCGAGTACGTTATACCCAGGACACCTGACACGAATCATGAGACAGAATCTTTCTGAAATATTCAAGGTGATTCTGTGTAGGTTGCAGGATTTATGACATAGACATGATATTCTTAGACATTATATTCATAGACATAGTATGACTCACTGCATTAGATATGATCTTACGTGACATGGACATGAGGCATCTTGGACATGAGACGTGTGATTTCATTGGGTGGGGAGAGACACACAGGCTACAGGCTGATTATATATATATATATATATATAGGCCACAACATAGTAAAATACATAGCATAGTATAACTGCTACCCGGCTCCCCGACACAGAGCTTGTAGTAGTCTCAGCCTAAGTTCTAGTGTTGCTCTCAACTTGCATTTCACATAGGTTGTTATATAGTTTACCCTATTATTTCATTTATTGCTGCACTGCATTTATTTTGGCTTGAGTTATTTTGTACCTTGCTATGTCCCCTAAGGACCTGGATCTAGATTATGTCCCCAGGATTAGCAGAGGATATCTATCCTGAGGTGTACGGAACAGTAGCACTTCTCGGAACAGTACCAGCACCTGTGGACGAGGTGATCGCTGAGGACTTCTCCTGAATATCTGCTTCTCTATGCTCAGTTTTTATGGCAAATAAACTCTTTTATTCCTGTTTAAATGAACAGTTGTAACAGACTTAATATCGGGTTGTTCCCCGATTTTATTTACTTGTGACTGGATGTTGTTTATTTATTTTGCTGATATTGTTATATTTATTCTGTGGATGAGATTAGTAAACCCTGATCATTGTAATACAGCTTAAGTATGCCCTGATGGATCCATTAAATTGGGTTTGTCCATCGGTGTGTGCTGTTGGCCATTGCCACGTGTCTAGTCCCTCGATATTTTGGGACTGGGGCGTGACATAGTCCTATAGTATATGTAGGACTGTAGGAAAGTATATAGTCCTATAATATACCAAGACTCGATGTTATTGGAGTACGTTGGGTCTTGGTATACTATAAGACTATAGGCTTTCCTACAGTCCTATATATATTATACGACTATAGGATTTTCTACAGTCCTACATATAGTACAGGACTATAGGCTTTCCTACAGTCCATATATAATACAGGACTATAGAATTTCCTACAGTCCTATATATACTATAGGACTATAAGCTTTCTCTACAGTCCTATATATAATATAGGACTGTAGAATTTGCCTACAGTCCTGTAGATTTGAAGTCCGAAGCCCGACTGTCAATTCTGGTCGATTTTTTGAAATCTCAAGTTTGATTTTTAGGGTTCATCGGTTCGTATATCAACCCTAAATTAGTTTCAAACTAATTTATCTAACTATTTTAGGCATTAGAATTGTCATGACCCGCACCCTGTGTAGGGACACGAGTACGTGTGTACGTCCAGCTTACACCGTAACATCGGCGGTAGAACGTTGTCTAGGTCAACAATACTATCTAAACATCTTCCACAATATATATGAGGTACCTGTCATGCCTTCTCAACTCCAATTGGAGGACAATATGATATATGATAAATGAAAATTAATACCCAATCACAATAAAAACTAAAGGGAGATAATGGCACGATATGGAATAGAAAAGAAATCACGAAGTCACAATATAACTCAAGTCCAAGTCCAGAATCTAATCACAATACAATAGTCTCAAATAATAGTACATGCCAATGTGTTTAACTAGGAACATATACAATATCATAAATGAACTAGCTAAGTCTCTCCAACTGGTGGCACTATCTCAAAAGGCTTTACGGTGCTGGCTTAACTGTCTCGCCATCATGTAGCCCATAATAGGTGGAACACATCTCTTCTAACCAAGCATCTGAAAATATATCCAGTCAGGATTGGAGCGAAGTACAACCCAATAACAGTTCTAATTTAATTGATAATGACTATAAACAGTGATAGTAAATGCAATACAAGACAAGAAAAAAATATCCAGAAATCATAATATAGAAGAAAGAGAGAGACATGTAATTTAGAGCAATAGGGTAAAATCAATATACTAGGAGATAAAATAAAAGAAGAACTGATACTATACTAAGTATTTTGCAATAACTTTCCAACATGTATTTAACCAATAGTCAATAATCAATAAACAATAACCACAATAACACGATCACGATAGTACAGCTCAGTCCCTTAGGACTGCCTATCCACAATAAAGCAAGCATGATAGTATGACTCAATCCCTTGGGATTGGCTATCCACAATAATGCAATAATACGACTCAATCCAACAGGATTAGCTATCCACAATAATACAAATGTACGACTCAACCCAATAGGATTGGCTATCCACAATAAACAATAGTACGACACAATCTCTTATGATTGGCTATACACAATAATGCAAGAACAGTAGTACGGAACAATCCCTTAGGATTGTCTATCCACAATAATGCAAGAACAATCAAGTCACATCACGATACAAGAAATACAAAATGGAATCAATATATGCGCAGGGTGATCCGGGTGTACAATAAATGTGAGAAGATATGTCAAAACTGAAATCCATACAACTAGCATGTGTAACCATTGTGTTGAGAATCAGGTAAAATATTACTAAATACTTGTATTATAGTAATTATCAACTAATGAAAACTATCAGAGAATGTACTCGCTTGTGGTTCGGAGCAAATTATGCGACTCGGTGTCTAAACTGGTGTCACCCAGACCTATATATGAATAGCATGTCAATTGGGTATAATAAAGTGAAAAAATGATAAAATGCACTATGATATAATTTTTAGGCCATTTCTAAGTCATACTAGTCAACTAGGTCATACACAAATTTATAGGTCCATACTAAGGTAATTAGTCCATGTCTTGGGTATTAGTTATACTGGCTATACTATTAAGTATCAACTACAATATATATATATATATATATATATAAACTAGTTACCTCAATTACTAGGTAACACCTTAGCATCTACTTAATACTTACCCAAACCCAACTCTATCTCAATACCTCAGTAACTAAGCTAATTACCAACACTATGTAACTAATACCTTATCATCTCAAAACTGAAACTTAATATCTATTACCTAATTGCTATAACATATAATACTCTAATATAAGACCCAACTGATACCCCACAATTGTTGTTACCTTTACACCAATTAAGAGTCCCCTCCAATTGCTCAAGCTATACTCGATTTCCCACTAGTATCAGTCTTTTATAAGACTGATACACTCCTACTGCAAGTAATAAGTTTTTCCAAATCTACCTAATCTCTCCTTCACCACAGTAAGACTAATACCCCATACCACAGTAGTACACCTATTCAACCTCCACTGCAACTTACAATGCTCTTTGGCACTTGACACACAAGTTGATACCTGTGTGCCAGAGCTGTTGTTAGCTACTTCTCCTTCTTGCACTATCTCATAACTGACTTACAGGGGAACAAAATCCATACTGATGCAATGTCTAAGTGTACAGTATTGTGGAATGGCTCATTGCCACTGAGCTAACCCAGCTCCAATAATATGGTCTTCACCGCCTTTCAACACAACACTCCTCCATCCTTCATACCTCACTTCACCAGTGCCTGCAAACATACACTAACCTATTAACTGATCACAACCTGAACACTTGTGCACAGTCTCACACACACAACACAATCTTACACTCATACACACACTAATGAACCACACCACATAGGCACAACTGATACTAACCAAGTATCACTGAACCCACTGTCAACTGGGCACATAATCTTAGTGTATCAGTCCAACTGAAACTGAAACTGAAACTGAAACCAATTATTTTCTCCTTTACTGAAACTCCAATTGTGATACTCATCACATCAATACTTACATTAGCCCGACCATTCACTTCTCACATACTGATACTCGAGTACCACTCCTCATCCTACTTGCTGTGCACTAACACCCTCTCACCTTGCTGTTATGAGTCACACATAGGTGTGCACACAAGCACACATACAGTCACTGATCTTAGTTACCCTGGCTCCAACTGAACCCTCACCAACAGAGTCTACCAATTCATGGTAAAGACACACGATCCTCATATAATACCAATACTATATACTACCCCTTCAACCGTATAATACACCCTTCTGCCTCCCAACTGCCTGTGCACCCATTTGCACAGCAAGTACCTGGACTGTTGCTACTCTTCACCACAATTTTGTTGTTCCAACCCAATTACCACTGCAGTCCATAAGCACTTTCATCCTCGCTAAGTATACAAATGTAACTGCTGAACACTAACTATGCTCACTTCTGCACACCCCCACATCACCCAGGAACCCGACACAAGCCTGTGCTCTCCCAGTTACCGATACTCTAAAGTATTAGTACACCTTACTACACTCATATTACTAACCTTTCCACAAGATTGATTCCTCCCTGAAAACTTGTAGCCCGAGACTTACCTACCTCGCACTGCAACATGCAGATATACACTCAACCCGAGTCTTAAAACATGAGTGTCCATTACTATACATTCCCCCAGTCTCATACACTTGGATTTGGAACTCAAGCTTGCTTGTGCAGTGCACTTGCTTGCACTGTTGGGACACCTATCTACAACCTCACATAATAGTAATACTACTACCTGGACCCCATTGACACATAACCTTACTACTATATGCACACACACTGGTCACGATCAAATGTACCCTCAAATCCTTCATATAAACTACAACTCATACCCAATACTAACATCAATACTTATACTCAACACACACTGAGTATACACACACACACACACACACACACACACACACACACACACACACATATATATATATATATATATATATATATATATATATATATATATATATATATATATATATATAACACTTGGCATGCTATATATATATGATACATTCTCGAATGAGAAGCCAAAACCCCAAATTCTCCACTACTAATACTCATAATACAACTCAAATACATATTAATACAACTAAAATAGTTAGCTACAATAGAAATTAGGGTGAAATACACTAATATACACAAAATTCCCAAATTAGAGGCCGTTTCATACCGTATCATGATACGCCATTCTCTTATCTAATTGTGGACACGATACTACCTCCATAACCCCGATCTAAGTTTAATTAGATCTAATTGGTCTCATAACACACACTTGATGTGTCAATCTCATAATTTCTTCTATTTGGACACAAATCACCATGTAACGTTCACAATACAAGCCATATGGACCTAATTCTTGATCCTATTGGTAGTCCTAAGCCAAGGGATGATTCCTAATGGCTAAATGCATGAATTATAATCTAATTTTAGGGTTAGATTCAAAATTTACCTATTGGGAGATATATTCTCAATGAAAGACTCAATGGACACAATTAGGACACGATCTTCTTGCCTCAAAGCTCCTTCTCCAAATGCCCTTGCAACCTCAAGCTCCTAGTCTCCTTAGATGACGATGATGAGTGAATGAGAGAAATTTGTGAAAAATTTGGAGGAATGGATCAAATTGGGAAAGAACACCAAATGGGAATTAATTGGAATAAAAATTGAGAGGAGAGAGAAAGCCTCCCCCCATATATAGGGCCGGCCACTACCCCCTTGTCCAAGCAATATAAAATACCTAGGATGCCCCTTGGGGTTTGTCATGAAGAGATAATTAAGATAAAAGCTTCTCTTCCTAATGAGGGTTAAGTCTAATCCTCTAATCTAATGAAAATGTTAACTTGAGTTGGGTCAAAAGGGGACTAGTCTAACTAATTATTTAAATGGTCATATTAAGTTGGTTAAGTCCACTAGAGTCATGTCTAATCAAATAGTCCAATCTACCAACCAATAATAATATTAGTCACCTATACATGCATTATATTAAAATAATTTATAATTAAAATATTTATAATAATATAAAATGATAAAAATATCCTTATTCTAGAAATATAGTAGTTGCAAGTCTCCCTCCATTGAAAAAAATTTTGTCCTCGAAATTTAAAGATGGTTGTATCTCCTGTAGGTTAAACCCCCAACCCATATAAAATCATACAAGCATGCAATTCAAAAGGAATCACTAATTAAGGTCATGCATTATTATGGTCCATGTCCATCATAGTATCGCAGTCTCTGTCAGGGTACTCTACTAACTATACTATAGCACAAAAGCACACAAAATAATAGATAGAAAGAAAAAATATAATAGGACAAAATATGCTAACCCATCACCTGTAGCATCGGCCTCCTCGATCGTCATCGCGAATGCTCCGCCTTGCTGGGGTGGCTCCCTCTGTAGGTACTGAGCAATCTGCGGTGCTACATGTGGCCTAACTCCACCTCTCTGATGTGGAACTGCACTACGATCTGGACCATACGGGTTATTAAAACACTCCTTCACATGATGATCAGGGTAACCATAATACAAGCATAGCCTGAGCCTCTTCCGATAGTTCTCCCAATCATGCCCATGCCTCCCATAATAGGTACAAGGGAAAGTCTGTTGGGTCTGTCTCTAAGGCTGCTGTAGCGCCTGATGAACTGGCCTCTGAAACTGATGTGTCTGCTGAGCTGGTGCCCTGACTGGAACAGAAAACTGATGATGCTGGTATACTCTCGGCTGCTAAAAATGGGGTCGCTTAGCTGGACCCGCACTGCTGCTAACTCCTCCCGATACATCTCTCATACTCTTGGCCCTGAGTTTCAAGTCATCCTCTGCCTGTTGGGCATCCGGCAGCATCTCCTCGAAGCTAGCAGTGCAGTGACCCCTAGTGTAAGATTTAATTTCCCTGATCAAACCCTTCCGAAACTTTCTTGCTCTCCCTAGAGGATTATGTCCCTCTACAAACCTGCCCAGTCTATAAAATTCTACGGCATACTCGTCCACCAGCATACTTCCTTGGACGAGATCCTGAAACTGGCTCTCCAATGCACTCTGAGCCACATTCGGAAAGAACTTCTCTTTAAAGAGCTCTTTGAAAGCTCCCCAAGTCAATCCAGGTGTCGCAATCCTTGGATCCGTGCGAAACCATGTCAGTGCTATATCGAACATCTGGCTACCAGCTGCCTCTATCCGTAGGATCTCCGAGATCTGCGCCAATCGCAAGTTCCTCTCGATGTCCTCTATCCAGTCGTCTGCATATAAGATTCCCTCGGTGCCCTTGAAGTCCTTGGGCCCCATCCTCTTAAAATCTATAATAGTGTCCATCCTCGGCTGCAGATCGGCCTGTGGTAGAATAATCTGCGGTTGAGTAAGCACTACTCTCTCCATGGCTGCTAGTGCTAAGTCTCATGGCTCAAAGAAATAAGGGCCTTCACATCCCAGTTCAGGCCCTCCCTGAAGCGGTTCGTCCTGTCCTTCGGATCTTATACCATGTCAACCGTATACCGGCTTAGCCTGCCAAACTCTGCAACGTACTCATCAACTGACATGCCATTATGCTGAAGGTTCTGTAACTGTCGCTCCAGGTTGAGTTTCTCCGTGCGCGGAAAGAACTTTCCTCTTGAACATATCCTTGATGTCGTCCCAAGTCAACCTTGGGTCAGAAATCTATGGTTCTTTCTGGGACCAAGTGCTACCAATATCTGACATCTGCAATCTAGTCGCCTTTATCCTCAGGTCCTCGGCAAGGCGGGACAAGCGCATAATATACTCGAGGTGCTCGAGCCAGTCGTCAGCGTAGATAATATCCTTCGTTCCTTTGAAGTTGCAGGGACCAACTTCTTGAAATCTTGTATGTTGCCCGGTCTGGAATGTGCATCCTGTGGCTGGGGCGACGCCACTTTCTCCACTGCAACCAATGCAACCTGGTGGACATTCTCAATGTCCTGGCGTAGTACATCCGTCTGTCTCTGCTGCATCGCAATCATCTTTTAGAATATGATAAACATTTGTGCCCCATCAGCTGGCACGGGTGGTGGGGGTAGAAGACCCTCTGATACTACTGGAATAGCCCTCTGAGCTGCTGGAGGAGAAAGAGGATAATCCTCCGCAGCGGCTGGAATAACCCTCCGAACAGGTGGGGGAGGAGGACCCCCGAAAACAGCCGAGGCCCCCACCTGAACTGGCGAGGCAACCCTCTGTACAAGTGGCTATGGGGCAGCATCAATCACTATCTGAACGAGAGGTCAAAAAGTCGCCGACCTCTCTGAAGCTGCTCCCGAGCGCTGGGACCGGGTCTTCGGTGGCATCTTGAAGACAGATCGAAACAAAGGAATCAATATTGCGCAAGATACGATATCATCAAAGAAGGACAGTAATATTTTAAAGAAATAAAATATTCGAAATGATAAGAACAACAAGAATTAATAGATTGGAAGTTTCCTAGTTGTGATTAAGTATTCTCTCTCTCTCTCATCCTAGTACCCTATTTCCTATCATATCGCAGGCTTGCAGTAGCACAACTGAGCCGTTGCACTACCACAATATCATACTAGTTGCAAAGTCTGACATGTGTGGGCCACCACAAAAATGTATCACGATCCGCACCCGATAAAGGGATACGAGTACGTGGGTACGTCCAGCCTACGCAGCAGCATCGGCTGTAGAACGTTGTCTAGGTCAACTAACTATCAATCTCACACCATAATATATAACATGTCAATGATATCTCAATCTCCAACATGGAGGACAATAGAATTAAGGCAACATAATACTCAATCGCATATCTAAAGTACGATAAGATATCAAAGAAGTCTAATATAACTACAAAGTCTAAACATCAACAACATCCAATAACAACATCAATATTCAAGTATCAAAATATAAGCCGAAAACAAATTCGGTACTAGAATGCTAATAAAAACTAACTAGGATAACTAGTAATTTCGGCTAGGCCTCCTGGCACTCCTGAGCTACTAGATCCAAGTCTGCACCATCTATCTCCCGTGGTCCATAATATGTAGGACACATATCCTCTGAAAAATTATCTAAAAAATATATCCAATCAGGATGGAGCGAAGCACACCTCTAATAGCAATTCTAATTAATTGACAAGGACTATAAAATAGTTATAGTAAGTAATACATGATGAGCAAGAAAAATAAATGAATCAGAGAATAAAATACAGTCACAGTTAATTTAAAAAGCAAGAAAGGTAAGCATGGTAAATCAAGAAAGTTATGGTAAATAAAGACTGTAAATAAATGAGAACTAATATGAGATATATATGATATGTGTCCAGCAAGTATACAATGTGAATCCAGCAAGAAAGCACTAGACTAGTGTGTTTTGAAATACTGCTTTTGACATATAAATGACTAGGGGTAATACGGCTCATCGCACACTTGGAGTGCTACTGCTATCATTCCTAATTAGACCAGAAGGGGGTGATTCCAAATTTTGGAAATGTTTACATGTCTGCTAAGATATTTCTTCGTCCGACTAGTATAAATGAATCCAAGTTTTGACATGTAAATCAAGTACGAGGCCAGCCAGATAAAGTAAGTGATGCCAGTAAGTGAGTCCTGATGTGATGCCAGTAACGAGTCCTGAAGTAGAGGCCAAACAAGTATGATGCACGTGTTGCAAGAGAGTGAATCCAGATAATACTAATCTGTATATCAAAAGTATCGAGGAATCAGGTAAAACAATACTATAGACCAAAATTATAGAAATTATCAAATAATAGAAACTATTAGAGAATGTACTCACCTTTGATCCAGAGCAATGAATGTCAAACCATATCCATCTCGATGTCACAAAGACCTAAATACGAACATCAAATCAAAACAGTATTTTGGAAACATAAACAAGTCTTAAATAGGCTAAAACCATATTTCTAAGTCAAAACTGTAAACCACCTGATTTTCAGAAATTTTTAATTTGGATTTTACACAATTTTTCTGTAATTTTTGGGAATTAAAACTAAGGTATTTTGTGATTAAAGGATTTTTAAATAATGTTAATTAATAATAAAATATTATGAGAATAATATTTTCTAGTGTAAAATGGAAAACTGGACATAGGGTAATTTTCTTTGAATTTATTGGACTCCGGAAACATTTTTAAAGTCCTAAAAACCAATGAATAACTAAACCAAATTAAACCATGACTGAACCCGGTTTATTCAGAAATAAACCAAACTAAACCGGCCCAAACCGCTATCAAACCGAACCGGACCAACCCAGCCTTAACGGGTCGGGTCGGGTCGGATCCGAATTTAACCCGACCCGGACCCGAAACCCTAACCGAACCCTAGATTTTGAATCCCACCGGATTTACTGTTCCGGCCCTATAAATACCTCGACGTTCGCGCCAGCCGCCGCCGCAAACCCTCTCTCTCTCATCTCTCCGCCGCCGCAGCCCCTTGCCTGAACCCTAACCTCCCCCGTCTCCACCCTTCGTCATCGACCACTCGATTGATCACCCACGAGCAGCCGCCCTGACTCGACGAGTAGCCCCGCCGTCGCCTAAACGCTGACCCGCAGCCCCTCGTCGACGAGAACCGCCATTACCGCCACCACTGTTCTCCTTCCCCATCGATCCCCCCTGACCGGAGCACCGACGCACCTGCTTTCCTCCGCCGGATCTCTCTGCAACGCTACACGACACCACCGTCATCCCCTCGACGTCCCCATGAGATGCACCCCGACCCCCGGAGCAACCACTCACCACCGCCATTACCACCCATCAAGCCATCCTCCCTGTCCTCCTATCCCTTCCTCCGCCTTTCCCTCGACGAACAGCCGCTCACCACTCGCAGCACCGTCTGCACATCCTCGACTCCCCGCTGAACCCGCCGTGCTCCTCCTACCTCGCCGGAGCCGCCCGGTCGACCACCAGCCTCCACCTTCACCTCCATCCTCCATCTCCTCCTCCTCGCTTGACGGTGGAACCCTATCTCCCTCGCCGGACCACCAGCACTCCCAGCCAACCGCCTGCTGGCCTAGCACGGACACAGCGGCCCGGACACAGCAAATCGGACAGGACACGAAACAGTCACCCGGACACGAGAAATTCTCGTTCCACGGAGCCCTGTTCAGGTAACCCGTTCTACCTCCTCGTTATTCCGTTTTCTGTTCCGTCAGTTGTGCCGCGTAGACTGTGTAACCCTCTCGATGCCCGTGCAACCCGCTCGGTGCATCGCGTCTTGTGGCGATCGCAAACCGCGATCCAAAAACAGGAAAACCAACGCCCTGTTTTACCCCGGAACTGAGTGTGCCCCGCCAAACGGGACGACTTGGTCGCGTGCGGTCTTCACCAAAATGTGCGCGTCGTTGATACGGACGTGCATGATTTCGCATAAGTTGATTTGGGTGTGCGTGCACACCGAAATCAACGCGTATCCGCCAACAACGCCCCGTATCTGTCTGTTCGGAAATACGTCATAAATTTGTGTACACATGTCGGATCGAAATAAAACTTGCGCCATCGGACTCGTAGCAATACGTTGGTCCTGTGACCCAAGTTTGGTTCGATTCTGAGAACGTTGACAAAATCGCGTATCGTGGGCCCCACGGCTCCACTTGACGGGCGTTTTTGTGATCGGCTCATCGGAATCCAATTCTGGAAGTTCTGTTGGGTTCGTATCGTCGTTCCTGACTTGTTGACACTGAGTTTGACGAATTTGGAGTCCTTTGACCCTGACACGTTTTTTGGTGCAAAGTGGGCCACACGTGGACCCCACTTTGACCCAAAATTACGGTTTTGCCCCTGTATCCAAATTGGACGAAAGGGAAGTACTTTCTAGCTATTTTGCTTATTCTGGAAATGTTGGTGATATCTATTTCAGCATCCGGAGATATTTGTTCTGAGGCTATAGCTTCTGGTCCTGTGTGTTGGACATCTGGACGTTACATTTTACAGCTTCTTGCCAGGCAAGTATACCTTGCCATTGTACTGTCATTTATATTTCATATGTTGCATGCATCTTTATTTTCTGTCTTTAGTTCATATATTTTAACTGTTATATAAAATGTGCGCGACAGTGTCGTCGCGATATGTTTTTATTTATGTATTTGCATTGACCTTGTTTATGAGACTACCCCATTATCATGTAGCATCATTAGGTTCCATTTGACTGTGACACATATTTTTACACGAGTTGTGAGTCTCATATAGATCACGGACGCACGTATTGACTGATCATCGGTACGTGTGGGACGTGCGTTAGAAATAACTGCTGTTAGAAACTTTGTATGCTAGTAGACTTAGCAGTTATTAGAGGTCTAGGGACATAGCCTATTGTAGTACGGTGGTCCCATCCTTGTCCTTGTTTGGTTGCAGGATTGGGCTAGGGTACTAAGAATAGGCTATGAACCAAATCGTGTCATGGATGTGACATGCTTAGAGCATGGGGTGGGGAGAACAACAAGTACCGCATTTGAGCTCCTTTGCACTTTTTCCTGTGCGCCCGGATTCTCCGCCGGAGATACGGGTGGTGATGACCCTTATATATATTATGTACATTGGCGGGCCTCCGCCGTTCAAAAGACGACGTGCCTTTGGGCCCCTGAATCCCCAAAAGGGAATCATGCCATATCCCAATTTTCAGCCAGATAGCTCACTTGTGGGGAAAGTTGTTCTTAACTGCATTCACTTAGACGATTAGGCGACCCCTTTGGATATTTATTTCAGTACTTTATTGGCATGTGTTTAAGTATCTTGTTATGTCCCTCTGAGGACCTGGTCCCCTGCCAGGTGTATCTGTTCTTGAATATTCGCAGGAGCGCAGATTCGGATGGTTACAGATGTTTCGAGGATGTCTTCTCTTCGAGCCCGTGATTGTTAGCTGGTATTCTCATATTGTGTTTAATTGTGTTGTACTCATATTGTATTTGCTCTTATATTCGAGTTGGTAGTGGATTTGTTTCCATCCAACTATCATCCTTAGATACTTCTTATTGAGATCTAGTTTCATAGATACTGGTTATTTATTTATATTTAATTTTTTTGGATGAGATTTAGATTATACCCTGTGACTTGTGACATATGTTTATACCACTTGTGGATTTGATATTCATAATACAGCGTACGTGTGGATTTGGTTTCCATATATTGGAGTTGCCATATCCATGCGGCTGGCATGCTTACGTGTCCTAGTCCTACGTATTTTTTGGACTGGGACGTGACAAAAACTAGGTCAACTAGTCAAAATATAGATTCTAGACTCAAATTACCTATTTAGTTGGTCTCTGGAGTGATATTGGCTAATACTAGCTATTACTAGGTCAATAATAGATTTTCTAAGTCATAACTCAAAAGCTATGGATATACTAGATATCAACACTAGGTATATATGTACTTATCTAACTTATGTATACTAGTACTATATAGTATCTTAACTATATAATTAGTATCTTAGCCTATACGCCTATTACTTAACTATACTTTACCCAATATCAAACCCCAACTCCAATATATTGCTGCTGATATGGTTGCTAATGCTGCTGTTAGCTGCTGTTCTTGACTGAACCCAACACCATCTCACCCTTGTACACCCCTGCACATCACATTACCTACTGCCTGCAGATATGCCTGCCCTTCTCTTTCAACACACTCACAGACCATACACCTCACAAGCACTGCTTCTCACACCCAAGCCTAATACCCGATCCCCCACTCAATCACTAATACTAGAGTATCACCGATACTACTACATGTCTCACACTATCACTTAACACCACTTGGTATTTACCCCAGACTCAAACACTAGACCAACCTATACGTCCCTACAACACACATGTCAGTTTCCTTACCCTTGCTAAAACACATACCCTTTCTCACGTCTGATACATAGATGTGCAGTACTTGCAGCACATCACAAAACCATAGGCCCATACCTCAATTTTGAGATATACCATAAGTCCATCCCTTCTTCTACTGCTAACACACTTGCTATCACTGATCAACTTAATACCTGACAGTGCTACTGCTGCATCTGTTCCCCCCTCGAACTCACTTCCCTTTCATTAATATAATCATCTTCATAATGCCTAAGGTTGCTGACCTAACATCAATTGTTAACCCCCTTTCAACTGACTGATACACAATCGTGTATCAGTGTTCTACAACTGCAGCAACTGGAAGCTAATTCCTTCCAGATCAGGTACCCTTTGCTACTACTTCTAATATGATTTCCCCCATCTCTTACATCTGTTATGCATCTATACAACCATGATACCCCACTGCCAATGGTATCAGTTACCAAATACATCTCAATTTATACTATTTCTAACTCCTACATACCTACAACATCCCCCAACTACAACACAACAACACCAACTCAAACTTCTCATATTTGCTACTAAGACCCGACCCTCAACGTGATACTGCTCTGCAGTGTCAAACATCAACTAGACACAGCCTTCACTATACATATGGGAACTAAACTCTCAAGTTGATACTTGGCAACCAAAAATTGAACTGCAGTTAACAATCCCTCAAACACACTTAAGCATGTGGACACCCTCCTAACACTACCTTAGTTCTCCACACTAAAATACCTCCATTTGCATACTGATATGCATCAGTTGTTGTGGCAACTAGCACTACTTGACTGCTGTTCTTGCTCTTCATGTTGTTGTTAACTTACAAATAGTGCACCTAGTGCACTGTGGCACTGAGTCACTCTTCCTCACTCTTCACACTGTAGTTGCAGTACCCCCAAGCCCAAGTCTGGTACAATGTGTACCAGACACACTCTATTATCACTAGAGTACTAACACTACTCCCCTCTATTGATGTTCTGAACTCAAAACACCTTATCTCCTGCTGAACTAATACCCCCACTGCATCCTACATGCAATGCACACACAATACCAACTGTGCACAGCACATTGCACACACACAATCACTAGTGTGCACAGTGAGCTCTCACAATGAAACACACACACACACACACACTCTTGAACATTCATCAAACACTTGGTGGGTATCATGATACACACCCATAATGTACCACTCCAAAACCCATAAAACATCAAACACATATACTATCATATCTAAATAATTAGTATATATATAAAAATCTATTATTTAGTGAAGAGTGATTGTAAACTCCCTCGACCAGATTTCAGTATTTAACAATAAATTAGGATTATTTTTATCAATTAGGATTTAGTACAACTTTTTAAATTTATTTTTGCTTACATATCCTATTGATTGTGCATCTGTCCATCACATAAATATTTAGAGCATTACACTGACTGTTATCAGCAAACAAAGTTCACATACCTCTCCTAGACATGCTAGTCTATTTTTCTGAACTATGTGGAACTCCCAGATACTCTGTTTTGTACCTCATTTTAGTCGCACAAATATCGTTACAAACGTCGTATTTATTTTTAATTAATTTTCAGACAAATATCGTTACAAACGTCCGTATTTATTTTTAATTAATTTCTAGACAAATATCGTTACAAACGTCCGTATTTATTTTTAATTAATTTCCAGACCTGTACCATTCTGTGTTCCAATAGAAATTAGAGGCCCAACAGGCACCTGTTTTGCCCAAACAAAAATACGTTATTATTCTACTTGAGTATACTACAATTAGTATATTTACACCGTATTAAAATTATGGCCCTACCTATTTTTAAAATAATTAGAAATCACCGTGCGCATTAATTATTAATTAATTAATACGGTGACCCGCATCACCAAAAAACCAGGCCCAGCCCCTGCCCAGACTCACCCCCACCCCCTCAGGGCCCTCACACAGCATTCCCCCTCAGTTCTGTACATTTCAGCATTTTTAGGAATAAGGTGTTTTTCTCAGACAATTGCGTAATTGCGTAATTTTCCAATTAATAGGACCTCTGTGCAAATTATAAAATTACAGGGTCTTATCTGCAAATTTCCAGTGTGAGGTGTTAACCTCCTATTGGAGGGTGAACCTACACCGTCCATTTGGAAGTGGGCCCCACCCCATAAATATCTGAAGAAATATCTAAAGATATTTATTGCATAAATACCTAAAATACCTTTACCCTTTAACCTAATTACCAAAATGCCATTAAACCTGTCACGCCCCAGTCCCAAAATGCCGAGGGACTGGACACGTGGCAATGGCCAGCAGCACGCACCGATGGATAACCCAATTTAATGGAACCATCAGGACGTACTTAAGCTGTAAGTAAGGTCTACTACACAAGTCACACTAATCTCATCCATAAAGATAAAGAAATAAACTGCATAATCAAATGGAAATAAGTAGCAACATCATCACAGCAAGTCAGTCGGAGAAATAATCCGACTTATGTCTGAATAAACTGGCTCTATAGGCCAGGAACAAAAGATGTAAACATGAAATAAATACTGAGTACTGGAACAAGCACTCAGGAGAAGTCCTCGGCAGTCACCTCGTCTTTAGTGTTTGGTTCATCTCCAGCAATAGCTTCCGCTCCTGTCCCGTATATCTCAGGATACTGCTCCTCAGCTAAACCTGGGGACATAATCCATTCCAGGTCCTCAGTGGACATAGCAAGGCACAAATAATACAAGCCAAGATGAATAAGCAGTGCAATAAATAATGAAACAGCAGGGTAAACTAAGTAACTAACCATCTATGTGATATGCAAATGAGAGCAACACTAGTACTCAGGCTGAGACCGCTACAAGCTCTGTGTCGGGGAGCCGGTAGCAGTAATAACACGTAAAGGGTCTAGCTCTGCTGGAGAGTCTACAACCTCACAATAATAGTAGATATATATATAGAACAGCCTGTAGCCTGTGTGTCTCTCCCCACCCAATGTAATCACGCAAGCCATGACCATAACGTCTCATGTCCATGTTAGCGGGATTATAGCTAATGCAACAAGTCATACTGTCTATAAGTAAATAACTCTGTCAAGTCCTGTATCCTATTCAGAATCCCCACGAATAACTCAGGAAGATTCTGTCCATGATAGTGTCAAGTGTCCTGGGTTGTAGGGTACTTGATAGGTCAAGTACAAAGTAAGGGGATCATAAATCCATCTCTAAATGACGAACCCAACACCACGTATGGTGTCAGTACCCGACTATGATCGGGCTCTAGGTACGTCGTACGTTTCCTAGGTTTAAGCATTTTAAACAGTTTATGTGAATTTCACAAGACATCCAGCAGAGTATTTTTATCAGAAAATAAGAAAATAATGACTGCAAGTTTGGCAAGGTGCACTTGCCTGATGTTTGAATTCCACTTAAGTCCTGGTTTCGGAAATTTCCAGAGATGTCTCCGAAAGCTGAAATAAATAGTACCATCATGCTCAGAAGGTGTCAATCAGCTAGAAATGCCTGTCCTTGAGTCCAATTTGGAGACAAGGACAAAAACGGCAATTTTGGCCCAAAACGGGGTCCACCGGTGGGCCCGCTTTGCACCGAAAAACGTGTCAGGGTCAACAGTCTCTAAATTCACCAAACTTAGTGTCAACAGGTCAGGAACGCTGATACGAACCCAACTGAACTTTCAGATTTGAATTCCGATGAGCCGATTACAAAATCGCCCGTCGAGCGGGGCCTATGGGGCCCACGACACGCGATTTCGTCAACGTTCTCAGAATCGGACCAAACTTGACCCACAGGACCAGCGTATCGCTACGAGTCCGATGGCACAAGTTTTGTCTCGATCCGACGTGTGTGCACGAAGTTAGGGTGAATTGCAGAAAAGGCGGATACGGAGCGATGTCCGCGGATACGCGTTGATTCCGGTGTGCACGCACACCCGAATCAGCTTCCGTGAAATCCCACACGTCCGTATCAACGAGGCGCACGTATCTGTGAAGACCGTGCGCGACCAAGTCGTCCCGTTTGGCGGGGCGTACTCAGTTCCGGGGTGAAACAGGGTCTGGTTTTTCCTGTTTTTGGATCGCGGTGTGCGATCACCACAGTACGCGATGCCCCGAGCGGTTTGTCCGGACACCGAGAGGGTCATACAGGCTTCGCGTAGAATTTTACGGAATCGAAATCCGAGCTACAGGGTGCAAGATATGGATACCTGAACGAGGCCCGAAAAGCTGAGAATACTTCGTGTCCTACTCGTGTCCGACACGAGTCTTGGCCGTGTCCACTGCCCGTGTCCTGCTGGGACCGTGTCTGGCAGCTGGCTGTGTCCGGCCTAGGGAGCTTCTGGCGTGCCGGCGGAGGCGGCCAGGGGCTGAGTTGGCCGGCGGCGGGTCGTCGACCGGGCGGTGCACGGCGGGGAGAGGAGGAAGGGGAGGAGAACGGGGGATTCGAGGGGCGGCCGGAGGGGTTTGCTGTGAGGAGGAGAGAGGAGGAGGAGGGCAGTTCCTGGAGGTGGGGCTGGGTCGACGATCGTGGCCGGGGAAGGAGGTCGGCTCGCCGGAGATAGGGGAGGTGAGGGACCGGAGGGTAGGGGCTTTTAAAGGAGAGGCTTGGGGAGGGGGTCCGGCCGGAACTGGTGGATCGAGGAGGAGGACGTGGGCGAGGGGTTCGGAGGGGAGGCGCGGTCGTGGCGGCCGGAAACCGCGGCGGGCGGCGGAGAATTCGGAGAGAGGGAGTCGTGGGAGAGGGTGATGGAGGCGGGTCGGGTCGGGCGCGGATCCGGGTCTGGCCGACCCGCCCGACCCGTTAACAGGAGGGCTGGGCTGGGCTCGGCCCACTGGGCCGGGCCGGGCCCAAAGCTGAATAAAAATAAAAGAACAAATAATAATAATAATAATTATAAAACAGAAATTAATTACTTAATTATAAAAATAGTTTTTAGGCTTTTAAAAATAGGTCTGAGGTCCAATAAAATCCCAGAAAATTACCCTAAGTCCGGTTTTCTATTTTACACCATAAAATCATATTTTTATTTCATTTTAATGTTGTTTATTGGCAATTAAAAATTACAAACTCACTTCAGGTCCTATGTAAATTACTGGAAAATGCATTTTAAATCCCAAAATTGATTTAAAAAAATCTCTAAAATTTAGGGTGTTTACAATCTACCCCCCTTAAGAGGATTGCGTCCTCGCAATCGAAGGGTAAATTATAAGGCAAGATTTTACAGAATTAAAGAGTGCTTAGGTTCTACCTGATTCTGCAAATAGGTGTGGATAACGCTGGCGCATAACATCTTCTCGCTCCCAGGTTGATTCGCCAGGAGAGTGCTGTTTCCAAGCTACTCGAACCAGCCTGATTGTCTGTCCACGCAGTGTCTTCTCGCTGGTGTCGAGTATCCCCACTGGCTGCTCTTCGTATCTCAGGCTAGGTCCCACCGAGATCTCAGAATGATCAACTATATGACCTGGGTCCGTCACATACCTCCTCAATTGTGAGACGTGGAATACGTCATGCACTCCCTCTATGGATGGAGGTAATGCAAGACGATAAGCCACCTCACCAATGCGCTCCAAGATATCAAATGGCCCAATGTACCTTGGGCTTAACTTGCCTCTGCTGCCGAATCTGATAGTACCTCTAGTGGGCGAGATCCTCAAAAATACATGCTCTCCTTCCTTGAACTCCAGGGGTCGTCTGTGTGCATCGGCCCAATGCTTCTGTCTATCCTGGGCTGCACGGAGATGGTTCTGAATCTGTTTTACTTTCTCCACTGTCTCTGTTACCAATTCTGGACCCAGTATCTGACGTTCACCAACGTCGCTCCAGCATATTGGCGATCTGCACTTCCTTTCGTACAACGCCTCGAAAGGTGCCATCTGAATGCTTGCCTGATAGCTGTTGTTATAGGAGAACTCCACTAAGTGCAGATGATCTTCCCAAGATCCTCCGAAGTCTAGTATACAAGATCGCAGCATATCTTCTAGGATCTGAATTGTGCGCTCTGACTGTCCGTCTGTCTGAGGATGATAGGCAGTACTGAACTTGAGCCTGGTGCCGAGACTCTTTTGCATGCTTCGCCAGAAGTGAGATATAAATCTCGAGTCTCGATCTGATACAATACTAACCGGCACTCCATGTAATTTTATGATCTGACGCATATACATGTCGGCTAGTACTTCCGTGGATTGTCCAACTCTGAACGGCAAGAAGTGAGCCGACTTAGTGAGCCGATCCACTATGACCCATACTGCATCCTTTCCACTAGGGCTTCTTGGAAATCCAGTGACGAAGTCCATGGTAATATGCTCCCACTTCCATTCAGGGATGGGAAGCGGCTGCAACATACCTGCAGTCCTTTGGTGCTCGGCCTTCACCTGCTGGCAGACTAAGCATTTTGCCACAAATCGGGCAATCTCCCTTTTCATTCCATGCCACCAGTAATATTGTCTCAGGTCCCGGTACATCTTGGTTCCTCCTGGATGAACCGAGTATATGGAGCTATGGGCTTCTGTCATCAACTCCTGCCTTAATTCTCCATTTGGAACACATAGGCGATTCCCGCACCTTAATGTTCCGTCTTCGTGGATGCGAAGTCCCGTCTGCAAGCCTGCTTCTGTTCTTTCTCTCAGCCTTCGGAATCTGGCATCATTAGGCAAAGTTCCCTTGATTCTCTCCACCAGCGATGACTTCACTTCAAGGTTAGCCAGCAACCCATTTCGTCCAGGTAGAACAACCTCTATCTGAAGATCTTGCAAGTCTTGTAATAGCTGAGGCTGCTCCGTTAAGAAATAAGCCGAGGGTTTTCTGCTGAGGGCGTCGGCTACAACATTTGCTTTCCCCGGGTGGTACTGCAGATCGATGTCAAAGTCCACCATCAACTCAAGCCAACGCTTTTGCCTCATGTTGAGCTCCTTCTGTGTATAAACATACTTCAAGCTCTTATGATCAGTAAATATCTCGACCTTCTCTCCATACAGATAATGTCTCCAGATCTTCAATGCAAAAATCACTGCAGCTAGCTCCAGATCGTGCGTTGGGTAGTTCTTCTCGTGAACCTTCAGCTGCCTCGATGCATAAGCGATAACCTTGCCATGTTGCATCAAGACACAACCTAGTCCACTACCGGACGCATCACTATATACAACAAAACCTCCTGACCCTGAGGGAAGAGTCAAGACTGGTGCTGTTGTTAGACGCCTCTTCAATCCTTCAAAGGCATGCTGGCATTCTTCCGTCCATATGAACTCCTGATCCTTCCGTGTCAGCATAGTCATCGGCTCTGCGATTCTTGAAAAATTTTCTACGAACCGCCGGTAATACCCAGCAAGTCCAAGAAAACTTCTCACTTCCGCAACAGAGGTAGGGGTAGGCCAGGTTTCTATAGCAGTGACTTTCTCTGGGTCCACAGACAGTCCTTCACCCGAGATAATATGCCCTAAGAATGGTACATTGTCCATACAGAACTCACATTTGCTGAGTTTGGCATACAGCTTCTCCCTTCTCAAAGTTTCTAGCACAATTTTAAGGTGTTCCTCGTGCTCTTCGTGGTTCTTAGAGTAGATTAGGATATCATCAATGAATATCACCACGAACTTATCCAAGTACTGATGGAAGACCCCGTTCATCAAACTCATAAATACGGCGGGTGCGTTGGTTAAACCAAACGGCATAACTAGGAACTCATAATGCCCATACTTAGTTCTGAAGGCCGTCTTTAGGATATCTTCCTTCTTCACCCTAATCTGGTGATAACCGGATCTAAGGTCAATCTTTGAGAATACCTTAGCACCACTCAACTGGTCAAACAAATCATCAATGCGTGGTAGTGGGTACCGGTTCTTAATAGTTACAGCATTAAGGGCTCTGTAATCAATGCACAGCCGTACAGATCCATCTTTCTTGGGTACAAAAAGTATAGGTGCTCCCCATGGTGAAACACTAGGCCGGATAAATTCTTTCTCCAGAAGGTCGTCAACTTGTGTTTTCAGCTCCACTAACTCCTTAGGTGCTAGCCGATATACCGATGAGGTGATAGGTTCGGCTCCTGGAGTTAGGTCTATTGTGAATTCTATCTCCCGATCAGGTGGTAAACCTGGAAGATCGTCGGGAAATACATCCACAAATTCCGTTATGACTCTTGGGTAACTTGAATCTTCTTCTACAGTCAATACCCTAAGAGTTGGCTGGACCCCTTGTTCTACAGCTCCTCGTAGAAATTCAAACTCAGGAAGGCTAGGGGGTCTAAATATCACTTTTCCAAGCCGGCAATCCAATGTCGTATGGTACTGACTTAACCAGTCCATACCAAGTACAACATCGTAATCAGGCATAGAAAAGATCAAAAATTGGGCTCGCATCTCTCGGCCACAGACTACTACCGAACATGATCTACAAGTATCACTAACCGAGATAATTCCACCTCCCGTTAGTATTCTCTTCATCTTCGAGAGAGGTGCGGTAGCTATTCTATGTGTGGCTACGAAGCTAGCAGCAATAAATGAATGCGAAGCTCCAGAATCAAATAATGCTACAGCAGGAATTGAAGCTACTAATATGGTACCTGCTATCACTTCGCCTGCAGTAGCTTCCTCAGTGACTGCTAGTGCATAAGCTTGACCTCGTCCCTGAGCGGGACCCCTTTGCTGACGAGCTTGTTGGAACAATGCTGCCTGAGGTGGTAGAGGTGGCCTGGCTCCTCCAGGCCCTGTCTGAGTTGCTCCCCCAGCTGGAAGAGCTGCAGGTGGAGCTGGTCGATTCGGAACTCCCTCTCGACGTTCCGAACAGTCCTTCGAGAAATGTTGTCCAGATCCGCAAACCAGGCAGAGTCCCAGCTTGCGTCGACATTCCTTTTCAATATGTCCTACCTTGCTGCAGTAGTGGCAAGTAGGCAGGTTCTTAGTTGCTGCTCTTGGAGGCGGGCTCTTCTGGGGCCGTTTAGCAGATTTCCCTGGTGATGACTTGGACGGTGCTGAGGAGAAAGGACGTTTCAGGCTTGATTCCCTCCGAGTAACGCGCTCCAGCCGACGTGCTGCAGCTAGGACGTCGGTGTAAGAGGTGGGCGCGACTGATCCGATTAACTTCTGAAGCTCGAACCTGAGCCCATCAAAGAATTTCTCCGCCTTCTTCTCTTCGGTGGGAATTAGCGAAGGGGCGAAGCGGCTCAGGCGAATGAATTCGGCGTTATATTCCTCCACCGTCATGTTGTCCTGGATCAGGCGGTTGAATCTGTCTCGGAGTTCTGACCGAGCCACAGCAGGGATGTACATTTCCTGGAAGAGTCTGGAGAACTCCTCCCAGGTAACCTGATCATGTCCGAGCCTTCTTTCTTCGGACAGCCACCAATGATGCGCATTGTCCGTCAGTTGCATCCTGACGGCAGTCATCCATTTGTCCCTTGGTAGTTCGGCGGCCTCCAACTGATGCTGTGTGTTTGTAAGCCATTCATGCACTTCAGTTGGTCCTTCCTTGCCCGAGAAGGTATGGGACTTGAGTTGACGGAAATCCGTAATAGATCCCGTCGTTGGCCGCCTATTTGGTGGATTTGCATGCTCCAATGCTGCGACCAGGCTGTTCCTTAGGTTCTCGGCCTCTCGGCGTTGGGTCTCCTGTTGAATCTGTTGTTGTGCCTGCATCATGGCGTAGAACATCTGGAACATTTGCTGACCGTCCATTGCCTGTCCTGGGGGAAAGACAGGCATCGCCGGAGGGAACTGGAGAGGAGGCGGGATGTCATCACGCCTGAACCTGGAACTTGGCTGGCCAGTTTGGTTGCTCTGAGAGGATTGTCCTCTGGTATCCGGCGTCGTTCCAGCTTCGCAGGTAAACCCTGCTTCAGTCGGTGTACCCAAGGGGGTCTCATCACCACTTCTGGGATCCATTTCTCTGCATCAAAAGAAAACAATGAGAACGCACAGAGGAATCAAAACAGGATGCAATTCAAGCAATTAAATGGAATTCGACATAGAGTTCAAAAACGATTAAATCAATGGATGAGATCCTATAACCTATCTTATTGCAGGCCTGTCCGGTCCCTAAGTTAAAACTGAATAATTTAGTTAGACCTGCATGGGCCACCACAAAAACCATGTCACGCCCCAGTCCCCAAAATGCCGAGGGACTGGAGATGCGTAGCAATGGCCAGCAGCACGCACCGATGGATAACCCAATTTAATGGAACCATCATGGCGTACTTAAGCTGTAAGTAAGGTCTACTACACAAGTCACACTAATCTCATCCATAAAGATAAAGAAATAAACTGCATAATCAAATAGAAATAAGTAGCAACATCATCACAGCAAGTCAGTCGGAGAAATAATCCGACTTATGTCTGAATAAACTGGCTCTATAGGCCAGGAACAAAAGATGTAAACATGAAATAAATACTGAGTACTGGAACAAGCACTCAGGAGAAGTCCTCGGCAGTCACCTCGTCTTCAGTGTTTGGTTCAGCTCCAGCAATAGCTTCCGCTCCTGTCCCGTATATCTCGGGATACTGCTCCTCAGCTAAACCTGGGGACATAATCCATTCCAGGTCCTCAGTGGACATAGCAAGGCACAAAACAAAACAAGCCAAATAAATGCAGTACAATTAAATTAAATAAAACAGCAGGGTAAACTATGTAACCATCTATGTGATATGCAAATGATAGCAACACTAGTACTCAGGCTGAGACCGCTACAAGCTCTGTGTCGGGGAGCCGGTAGCAGTAATAACACGTAAAGGGTCTAGCTCTGCTGGAGAGTCTACAACCTCACAATAATAGTAGATATATATATAGAACAGCCTATAGCCTGTGTGTCTCTCCCCACCCAATGTAATCACGCAAGCCATGACCATAACGTCTCATGTCCATGTTAGCGGGATTATAGCTAATGCAACAAGTCATACTGTCTATAAGTAAATAACTCTGTCAAGTCCTGTATCCTATTCAGAATCCCCACGAATAACTCAGGAAGATTCTGTCCATGATAGTGTCAAGTGTCCTGGGTTGTAGGGTACTTGATAGGTCAAGTACAAAGTAAGGGGATCGTAAATCCATCTCTAAATGATGAACCCAACACCACGTATGGTGTCAGTACCCGACTATGATCGGGCTCTAGGTACGTCGTACGTTTCCTAGGTTTAAGCATTTTAAACAGTTTATGTGAATTTCACAAGACATCCAGCAGAGTATTTTTATCAGAAAATAAGAAAATAATGACTGCAAGTTTGGCAAGGTGCACTTGCCTGATGTTTGAATTTCACTTAGGTCCTGGTTTCGGAAATTTCCAGAGATGTCTCCGAAAGCTGAAATAAATAGTACCATCATGCTCAGAAGGTGTCAATCAGCTAGAAACGCCTATCCTTGAGTCCAATTTGGAGACAAGGGCAAAAACGGCAATTTCGGCCCAAAACGGGATCCACCGGTGGGCCCGCTTTGCACCGAAAAACGTGTCAGGGTCAACGGTCTCCAAATTCACCAAACTTAGTGTCAACAGGTCAGGAACGCTGATACGAACCCAACGGAACTTTCAGATTTGAATTCCGATGAGCCGATCACAAAATCGCCCGTCGAGCGGGGCCTGTGGGGCCCACGACACGTAATTTCGTCAACGTTCTCAGAATCGGACCAAACTTG
>JAYESA010000020.1:27607547-27695047 GCA_036927795.1 Iris macrosiphon | reverse complement strand
ATCGATCGCGTCGCCGCCGCCGAGCCACTCGATGACCATTCCTTCACATACGCCTCCTCCTCCTCCTCCATCGCCACTACCACCACCACCACCGTCAATAGTAGCAACAGCAGCAGCAGCCGTCGCCTCGAAGAAGCGAGCAGCAACAACTTCTTCTCCATCTCCGGTGCTTCCGTCAGCGCCAACGTCTCGACCGCTCTCTCCACCTCTCTTGACCCCTCCACCACCTCCTGCTCCTCCGTCGCCGCCTTCGACTCCTCTACCTCCTTCTCCTCTGTCCCCTCCGCCGCTCCGGCCCCCTCGACCGTCCCTTCCTTGCTGCTCTTGTCGCCGCCTCTTTCTCCTCTTCCTCCTCCTCCTTCTCCCCCTCGTCTCACCTCGTGCAGACACCCCTCCCCCTTCGGACTGTCAAAATTTTGACAGTCCTACCAATTTGAAGGACTGTCAAAATTTTAACTTTTTTTAGGACTGTCAAAATTTTGAGAGTCCTTCCAATTTATATGACTGTTTGACAGTCCTTCCTATTGTTAGGACTGTCAAAATTTTGACAGTTCCGAAAAAAAAATCAATTGGGAGTGGACAGCCCGGTAAGTAATTTTTGGAAGTGGTAAACATGTAATTTTAAAAAAAAAAAAAATTGGACTGCCCTGAGTGTATTTTTGTAGTTCCTTTATCAAGGGCCATTTCTTCTTGTTCCTCGATTCTATTGATCATGGCAACAATCTTTTCCAGTTCCTTCTGCAGTCGCCAGTCAAGGATGCTTAGACGTCTAGGAAGGCTTTTCGAGGTCCTCTAGAATTTTTTTACTTTTTTTTCTTTTCTTGTGGTTTTTTTTTTTCTTTTTTTCTTTTTCCATATGTTAGTCTACCTCTAATCCACCCGAATCTGTTGTAGTCTATCTGGCTTCAGTTTCTGGATCCGTTCCTGTTCCTGTCACTCTCTTTGTTTCTCTCTCATATTTCGCGTACCATTTTATTTGCGTAGAATATTAAGCACATACTCTTGATCTCACTCTATCCTTGCAGTCTGGAAAATCAGTCAATTTTAAGGTTTTGGATGTCAACCATGACAACATCAAAGTCTCAAGATTATGAAGTATTTTTTCTTTTCTTTCTAATATCAGTCAATATAATAAAATTATTAGTATTTACAGGTGCATCAAACCGGATTCAATTTAATCTTTCCCTGTCCAAACAAAATTGTGTGTGTGTTTTTTTTGGGGGGGGGGGGGGGGGGGGGGGCCCTTTTTTTTTTTTTGCAAATTTTTTCTAGTGTTTAGTTTCCAGGCTACGGACAGCCCCTAAACAAACCTATTAGATTCAATGTAAAGGAGGTTTCAAGTTTACAAAGAATTACGATATGAACATGGAAGAAACTTAATATATAATAACTCTGTTCCAAGACATAAGGGATGTAGTCACGTAGAAAAAACAAAATATGATTCTTGATCACTAGCTGTATCAAATTATTACTACTGTTATCCTCCAGAATCAACATCTGGTTGAGATCCTGGCTGGATTTTGTGTCTCAGGACTGCAGAACAAGGTTGATTATAACAAAGCCAACTGACGGGCAAGTCAACTCCAAGATGACAACTTCAGTTGGACAGAGCAATCATGTTTGCACACATACAGATATGATAGGACAAAAGACAGAGGCGGGAAAATGGATAAACCATTAATTTTGGCGTGTCCAAGTGTGGTTCGGAGTGTCGCTATTGTGTCTGATATGTATCCGCCATTACCAAGATACGACATGAAAACAAAAATATACCGAAGGTGTTAGGATATATATAAAAAAAAGCTCACTATAAGTAATTTTTTACTTGATCTTTTACAAGAGAAGCTCCATCTATTGATTTAATTGCTATTCAAGGATGGAGGGGGGATGAGAAGACAGTGATTGGAGTAATAGCACACAGGGATGCAGCACCGAGGCTGCAAATTAGGTTGCCCTATGAATAACTTTACTAGCAAAATCTCATCAAGCGACTCGAGTCCGAAATCAATGGAGACTTTGAGGTACTTACTTCCACTGAATTGTCTTAAAAAATGTTGTACAGCTCGATCTCTCCTAAAATGCTGTTAACATGTACAAACTACATCCTGAAATGTAGAGAGCAGTTTACCGTTGGATATTCGATCCTATTGAGCGACATGCAATCTTTGCTTAATATTGCAGCAATAGATTGGGACTATCGAGTGATCGGCGACCTTTCCCTGTGTCAACTCTGCCAATGAACTTCTGGCAGGAAAACATGCCTGTCATGCTTGTTACAAGCATTCCTTGGAAGAAGATGTTGCCGCCAAGGTTCGTATATCGGACCATTCTTATGAGTATCAGGATCGGTGGTATCGACAATATCAGCGATTTCGGATCGAAGTATCGAACTTTTTAGTATATTAAAAGTTATTAACATTTTAGAAAATATATTTTTATATATTTAGGCATAATTTTAAGTATTTTCAGTGTTATTTTTTAGTAGTTTTGAAATTGAATGAACAATAGTCATCCTTGTCGATTGGTTTATATGATACATAAGTCTTCTTCTTTTACATATTTTTACAATCTTACTATCCTTTTACACCCTTGGTGATTGGTCATTTTCATTCAATTTTCTTTGCTAAATTGATCGAAAAAAGACTCCAATGTCGATATCGGATATCGGTCGGTGTCGGATCAGAACATGTCAAATCGTATCGGTAGCCATATCGGATCGATATCGGCCGATACTGCAAACTCTGGACTTGTCGTGCAAATCTCTGGAGATTTTCGCAAGGTATGGCTAGCTAGCTTCAAATATGGCTTATATCTGTTTCATGGGTGGGTCTTTGATCATGGTTCTATGGCAAATATGGCTTGATATCTGTTTCATGGGTGGGACTTTGATCATGGTTCTATGGCAACGAGGACGGACGCAATAACTCAGGTATTTGTCAGAAGAGCTGAGAGAGACTTGGCTGAGATCAAAGACATTTACGCAAGAACTTGATAGATTCAGCACACCCAATATCTGGGCCGGCCGGTCCTGCCCAATTGACAGGTCTATGCTCTCAAATAGTAGTAGGAGACCCCGGTAAATTTTCCGTTTATTTTAATTTTTCCTTTTCCTTTGCTTTGCAGCTGAACAGAAACCCAACCCAATTATTTTCCTATGGACAAGCAGTTGTTAATGCGGATACCGGAGCTACCTACTCTTCCTCTTCTTCCTTCCCTCTTCGGAGACCTTCGATGTGTTTGTTGTAATGCCTACTTGAAATTTTAGAATGTCAAAGCCGAGATTGTATGGCGTTGGCCGTGGCACCTCGGAAGCAACATTTGAGGCCGGAGAGGGCTAGAATATACGAAGGTTAAGGTAAGATGACGACCGGGTAGGGACTAAGAAGCACGGACACTCCAAAACTGTGGGGCCTGCGTGTTGGACACTTATTGAACACAATCTAGATACTCCAAAATATACTAGGACCCACCGAAATAGGTGTCGTGTCCGTGTCACTCTGTCCTTACTGTGTTGTATATGTGTCCGTGCAACATAGGGTACGGAGCAGGAGTTAGGGAGGAGCCCGTCATGTAGTGAGATTGAGGGATCAATACAAGCTGATGACTATGAGATTTTCTGTTAGAATGCCGTCCTGTGGTGCACAACCTTCCCAATGCGGTGATACTATTGATCGCAGGGTGTAGTAATTTTTTACGAGGCCTAAGTTTCATCCTACATTAAGAAAATAACGTTTTTGTAACGACTCCAAATCAGCTTCTTACAATTCTATAATGTATAGTTCTTTGAAGCACACATGCAAAGATAAACATATTGATCCCCAAATGTTTTGTGACAAGGTACATCATTTTGCTTCTAGATGTAGTATGTGGTGTATTGACGACGTTCAGTTACATATTAGTATTTATGAGCATATCATATATAACAGCAGTTTTAACTCGAAAGACCAGTAAACTGGTTTCACATATTTAAGAGGCATCAAATTATCCAACTAGCAAAATTTCAAAAGGTTCAAACTGAAAAAAATCGATGATGCCTCGTTAAATTTAATGAGAACCACGTTCCAACAAGATTCACACTATCGGTATCAAAATCGGTATCGGACTATTCCTATGAGTATCGGGATCGGCGGTACCGAAAGTATCGGTGGTTTCGGATCGGAGTATCAATTTTTTTTTATATCAGAAAGCAAATAATTATTAACAAATTATTAACATTTTAGAAAATATATTTTATACACTTAGACATAATTTTAAGTATTGTTTTTTAGTAGTTTTGAAATTGAATGAAATAATAGTCACAATGTCTATTGGTTTATATGCAATAGATAAGTTTTCTTCTTTTACATGCTTTTATAACATTACTATGCTTTTACTCATTTGCTGATTGATTTTGTTTTGTTCAATTTTCTTTGCTAAATTGACCGAAAAAAATTTCTCCAATGTCGGTATCAGTCAACATCGAATCAGGACATGCCAAACTGTATCGATATCAGCCGTATCGGATCTGTATCGGCGGATTCTGCATACTATGTTTCCAAAATAACAAACAATATAAAGGCAAACCTGCGGAAGACATAGGAACCCTCGAGCTTACCCTTTCAAATATAATTTATGAGAACTCATCAACCATACAGTAACTTTATTTGTTTTGCCACCTTCTGTAGCTGATACCAAGATATATAGAACAAGAGTTCCTGAATAGTTCGCCATAATTTCGTTATTCGAGAAAGAAAACAAACATTAATTCAGTAACCAAAGCCGCACATAAACTGCAAACTGTCACACTATTACCCCTACTGATACAGTAAGTGTTATGCGAATCTAGAAACATGTACAAGCCTAAAATTCTTTCTTGGCAACAATTATCTTCTTTCAGTAGTACGGTGGAGGAGGATAAGCTCCTGAATAAGGCCCTGACAAAAAACAAAACAAAAAAGAAATAAAATGAAGGATAACATCATGCACGTTACAAATATTTTGAAACAAATGAAGCGAAGAGTAAGTCATAGGTTCCTATTGACTACCTGGCTGATAGTAAGGTTGAGCTGGTGGCAGAGGATAACTCTGTGATGGATAATTATATGGAGATGGAGATGGAGATGTTTGCTGCTGCGGGTATTGCATGATTGGCGGAGGATAAGCTGACTGGAGATACGGAGCAGCAGGCAGAGCAGGTGGGTACGCGGCTGCTGAATAAGGAGCAGGAGGGTAAGCTGGAGCATACTGTGGCGGCGGAGCATAGGGTGGTGCTGCGCCTGTGTGCATCGGAGCGGATGGAAAGTAGCTAGAGGAACACTCTTGAGGTTTCTGCATCAGCAAATTAAAGGAATCATGAACACTCATAACATAATTAACCTTATATAAGACTTGGGCCTCAGAGTTTTTAGAACAATTACTTGTGCAATTTGGAAGTGCAAAATGAGTTTCACATCTCCAGCATACCTGCATTGAAATAAAAATTAGTAGGTCAGTACTTATGTATAGTATAGCAATGTGTTAGTACTGCATTTTGGGATTTTATGCAGATAATCTTACTTGCCAGATTTAGATTGCACTGGCCAAGAAGAGTCATCGTAGCCTTGGGAAAGAACCTTCTGCAGCTGGATCCTGCCCACAGAAAAATATAATGTAATGGTTCAATATTTTGTCTTAAATTTGTGTTTTCCACAAAATAATGTGAACGAAAGTACCTGCCACTTCCAATGAAGTCGTCATTGTTGATGGTGTTGCTGTTCCACACGGTGACGGTGATCTCACGAAGTCCTTCGATGAGGGGGATGATGGTCTTCTCCTGAAAGACTGGATGTTTCCCTCCATCTGGGGATGTTTCAAAAGTGCATTTGTTTCGTCATGTTAAGAGGATCGGAGAGATGAGCCAATAAGTGTTCGATGAAACATAGTTGTTTTGATTGATAGCTCGAAATCTTTTGAGAGATTACTACTCCCAAACTTTGTTCTCTCTATAGAGATCTAGTTCATCTTTTGTATTGGTCAAATTCCTCAATTAGAAGATCGACTGTGAGGCTTCTTAATCCTAAGAAGCACGGACACTCCACAATTGTGGGCCGTGTCGTGTCAGCCGACTTTTGGAGATGACCTGGACACTGCAACATAAACTAGGACACCAAAGTAATGTTTGTCACTGTCTCCTTACAGTGTCGTGTCGTATTATAAATCCTTCCAAACCCCAAATAGGCCAATAAAAAGCCCACCGTGTTCGTTAAGTAAGTACTGAGTTGGAATTTGATCTGAAGTTTTCTTTTTTCTTGATTTCTGTAGGAATACGTTCTACTGGCAATGAGAGTATCAAGTGGCAGCCAATTCCAGAAACGGGTGTAAACTGTAAGGAGGGAAGAAGAGGTACGAAACTGAATTTACAATGTTCTGGGAAATGGATTGGGGCTTCCATGTCCTAAAGAAAGCATGAACCTTGAGTTACAGATAATCGATATAGACAATAGGACCAGTCCAGTTGAACAATGGTGTCGCAATTTAGAGCGTCGGTTATGCCAATATCCATATCAGAATCGGATCCTTCTTAATTGGTAGTTTCGGAACAATTTTGGAGGTTTTGAATTGGCTGCTTTCGGCAGTTTTAATGGTTCCGATATTGATACCGTGAACTATTTGTGATACAAGAGCAATAGCCCATTCTCTAGTAGCATATAAGTTGGTGCAGGTGTATCAGTTAAAGAATATTAAAGGATCCAGCTGTACCTATAGGGTGCTTTTCAAGTTTCAAACATAAAAGATAGTCTCTCTGGTGCCCTCATATTTATTCATTCCACAAACAAGTATAGGCGGAGCTATTGGTGGGTTCCAGCCCACCAAAATATTTTTTTTCTCATAGGTTTGAAGCTTGAGATTTTCATTTGTTAAGTAGGGGGTTAACCAAATTAAAGATATAACTTTCTCTGTTAGAGTGTGATGTTGATTACAACTTTGGAATAAAGCTAGGTAATATTTTATAAGTGTTGCACTATGAGAATGCTACGTATTATTGAAGATGTGATTAGACTACAATATGCTCTTCAACTTGGATGGAATGTTTGGATGAATCTCCTCTTCTTCTCTTTTTTTGTCTCATTGAGATGTTGTGTTTATTAACTGCTTATAAATTACTTTGACAGGAAAAAATGATTTATTGTTGTAATAACGGTTAAAAAAAATTTAAACACAGACAAGAGCGAAGCCACTCGTGGGTTGAGGTGGGCTACATTGTAAACTATTTCTTCTCCAGAACCCAGATATCGAGCACCCTCCTCCCCTCTCATCTTATCTTCCCGTACGAACACTCCTTAATCACTCAACATCTCTCTTTTATAACTCACATTCTCCCTTATTCTCTGCTTCATCTTCAACCTATAACCCCATCATAACCGAGAACACGGATCCTAGATCTGTTGATGGTGAAAGATGATACCCAAAATTATTAGTGTTCGAAATTTTGTATAAAAGAGTCTACCGGGTAGACTAAATATTTTTTTGTCAGGTTTCAATTTTTTAGTATGTTGAACACGGTCCTATATTGGTCAGTCATGATACGGTATTGACACTATTAGATATGAACATGATGATACGGACACAATATTTATTTTGTTAAAAAAATTTCCGAAGTAAACTAAAATCCTGACTCCGCAAACAAGTATCTAAATTGAGATCGTCTCATACTTTTCCTTTCAGCTAATTGCATTCCTCACCAAGTGGGACTTTGGTATCCTAGCCACCTATGTTTGAATATCGTCGGCCATTTTAAGCAGATGTAAAGAAAATAAACCGCTGTATGAATCCAACTCCGAGCTCGACATTTGACCTACATGAACATATTACCTTAACCACTTGCACATTACGGGGTTTTTTCGTGCAGTGGTGGCAGGTACTTTAACAACTAGGATAAGACACTCGGAACCGACCCGGACATTTCAAAATATAATAGAACATGCCAAAAATCTATTTTCTTGTGTCTAGCTTAAAAAGCGAGGCGAGAAGCAAGAAGAAGATTATATATACCTGTACATGTCCTGGTGCGGTATTTGGTGGAGGCATATTCGAGGCAGACGAAGGGATCCTGCCTTGACAACCACTCTGTGTCCTTCAGTTTGCTGCATCCCACAACTGTAATCATCCCATAAACAATTTAAAAAAAAAACAGAAAGAAAAACATGGCAAAATTGCAAATGAAAAGAAAGAAAGTAAGAACGACTAGAAATTTACTAGTGACATCAAGCGGCTGTCCTTGGATCCCATAAATTATCGACATGAGAAATGAATGGTCTTCGGAAGGGGAGGGGGTGACTTTGAAAGAAGGAGAGAGGGATGGCAAAGTACTTGCTCTCGAGGTACCAGACTATATAATCAGAAGCGAGGACAATGAGCGTGTTGACTGACTTTTGAGAGACTGATCAAATCAACGCGCAACAGTTTATTGCTATTACAACTGGGCCTTCTCAAGTCAGCTGTAACCCAGTTATTTTATATTTATAGACTTGTCAAATCCCAGTGACTTGGGAAGGCCCAGTTGCAATAGCGCAATCGTGTTGACTGACTTTTGAGAGACTTGTCAAATCAATTGCTATTGCAAACGTATCAAAATTAAAACGGAAAATTTCAGTAAGAACATAAAAGTTTAATATATTTATAAAAAAAACATAAAAGTTTTTAAATTTACATCAAAAGTATTAAAACGTCCTTCGGAATGACGTTTTACGCTTTTCCGTTAGCTTTCGTTAACGGTTGTAATTAGACATTAAAAAAAATAAAAAACCTTTCCTTCTGTTCTTATAGCATAGCCCAAATATAAAACGTCCTTCCGAAGGACGTTTTATATTTTTATTTTATTTTAATATTTTCTCTCCTCTCTCTCCTCTCTCCTCTCTCTTCTCTCCTCTCTCTCCTCTCTCCTCTCTCCTGTCCGTCCGCTCCCCTCTCTCTCTTCTCTCTCCTCTCCTCTCTCCCCTACTCAAAGTAATATATATATATATATATATATATATATATATATATATATATATTTATTTATTTATTTATTTATTTATTTATTTTCTCTTTCTCAGCAAAGTAAAATATATATTTATATTTATATTTATATTTATTTATATATATATATATATATATATATATATATATATATATATATATATATATATTCTGATTTTTTTCTTAAAGCAGGTATTGCAGCAATCCGTACCCGAAGGAGGAGCACTACCGGGTGTGCAACTGGTGCTTAAGAGAGGAAGGGGGCAGATCCTCGGCTCGTGAATCCGCCACCGGCAACAACAACATCTCCTCGACATCCGGTGGTGCTAACCGAGACGGCCTGGGAGGAGTCATGTTGCACCGGGGTTCCTTCTCGACGTCGGACATGAACAAGCCCATCAAGAAGCAAGTGGTGCCCAAGAGGTCAACGTCTTTTTTTTAATTTTTTTTAATTTTTTAATTTTTTAATTTATTTTTAATTTATTTTTAATTTTTTAAATTTTTTAAATATTTAATTAATTTTTAATTTTTTCCAAAAAAAAAATATAAAAAAATGTAAAACGCCTTTTACATTTTTTTAAATTTTTTTAAATTTTTTATTAATTTTTTTATTTTTTATTAAATTTTTAATTTTTTAAATTTTTTTCGGGATAAAAAAATGTAAAACGCCCTTCACAAGGGCGTTTTACATTTTTTTAAATTTTTTAAATTTTTTAATTTTTTTTAATTTTTTTTTTAATTTTTTATTAATTTTTTAATTTTTTTTCGGGGAAAAAAATATTAAAAAAATGTAAAACGCCCTTCACAAGGGCGTTTTACATTTTTTTTAAATTTTTTTTTTAAATTTTAAATTTTTTATTAATTTTTTATTAATTAAAAAAATATTAAAATATTAATTTTTTTCTCCGCCCGTTAACGGAGGAGAGAAGAGAGAGGAGAGAGAGGGGAGCGGACGGACAGGAGAGAGGAGAGAGAGGAGAGAAGAGAGAGGAGAGATGAGAGAGGGGAGAGAGAGAGGAGAGAAGAGAGAGGAGAGAGGAGAGAGAGGAGAGAAAATATTAAAAAAAAAAATATATATAAAACGCCCTTCGGAAGGGCGTTTTATATTTTATTTTTATTTTTTTTAATGTCTAATTACAACCGTTAACGGAAGCTAACGGAAAAGCGTAAAACGCCCTTCCGAAGGGCGTTTTAATGCTTTTGATGTAAATTTAGAAATTTTTATGCTTTTTTTATAAATATATTAAACTTTTATGCTCTCACTGAAATTTTCCGAAATTAAAACTCATCCTTCCGCATAAGAATTACCACATATTATTTTTTATCAAAACTAAAATTACTTTGAGAATATTTTAGTGAACATCTACACTAGTTTTACACTAGTTTTGACTAAAGGCATCTCCAACCCTATTGTGAGTTTGGAAAAAAAGTTATTACCACTTAGGAATGACAAATTTTCATTTATTTCAATAAAAATGTCAAATAAATTGTGAAGGTGATATGGCATGGCATAGTAAAGATATTGTGAAGTCGGTTATCTTGTTCTAGACAATGCACTTCACAATAATTTTACCTCCACATTATCAATTATGAATAAAAATATTTATAAAAAATGAAGAAAAGTAAAAGTTGTCTTGGAGGTTAAAAATAAGTATTTTTTTATTGTCATCTCAATACTTTTGCATTGGAGAACACTTTTCTATCTCATTGTCTTGTATGAATATAATCTTGCCACAAACGAAAGATATTGTCTTGTGTCTCATGCCACATAGGAATCACAATACATAGCAAGACTGTTGGGGTCCAGTCTTGATTTGGTAAATTTTGGAGCCTAAATATGGTCAAATATTTGATTTGATTTGATATAATTTAAAAATCTACATTAAATGTAAGATTTGATTATATTTTAAATTTGTATCAAATATTTAATCTGACCATATTTGGTCGTTCATAATTGGTGTTGGACTATTTTAGGTGTAATATGATTATTATTTTAGGGTTTCCTATTTAGAAAATTCTATTTTGACATAAAATAGGACTTTTCATCCTATAAATATAGGAGGAGGGTGGAGGCACAAAGTATGCACAAAGGTGGAGTTTTGAGGTGCTCGACCACAAGAAAATCTAAGAGAAAGTCTGTGTTTTGCTCTTAGGGTTCTTCTCCATACAAGACAGAAGGAAGAAAATATTCTTGACACTTGTCATGGAACTTGTGCTCCTTAGGCCCGATTTGCACAACAGAATCCCAGATACCAGATTCTTGGCAATCATTGGTACGTGCTTCACGTTCTCCAAAAGGAAGATTCTGGTATCTGGGATTCTCGACTACATGATCGTCTCGACTGCTGTGCCATGTCTTGAAACTTGTGTTTTGTCTTTTAGTAGACCTTCCTGCGCGCTTGTTTGTGCGCCAAAACTCACTACTGGTGTCACTACCACATTATAAAAATAGGGGTATTTTTGACTTTTTGTTTATTACAAGTATTGTATAAAATTATTTTAATTAATTGCATTATATGTGTATATATATATATATATATATATATATATATATATATATTAATGTTCGTAATGCATGAGCTAGTAAACTAGACCTAGAAGTCCACTAGATGAAGCCCTGATCGAAATGTAGGATTGTGGATTTAAATCGTATTATTTTAGGATTAATTATTTAGGGTTATAATTAATTACCGTGATTTTATTTTATTGTTGCGCCTTACCGTTGCTTCGATATTTGGAGCGCTACCCTACCTTTTGCCTTCCAACAAATTTTATACATTTGTCCTAGACGTGCCAGCCTTCTATTCTGACCTTTGTGTAACTCATAATTATGCTCTCTTGTGCTACATTTTAGTCGCACAATTTTTGTCGCAAATGTTTATTATTTAATTCGATATAAATCTAACTTTGTATCCTTGTGCGTTCCAATCGAAATTGGAGACACAATCTCGACCCATTTTGAGCAACCCAAATTAGGATAATATTCTATTCTGAGTCTTCTTCATTTATGACACTTGTGACCCACATAAATTTAGTCCCATGTACTTCTAATTAATTTTAGAACACCATTTACATTTATTTTAATTAAATTAAACCATAAATCTAACTTTGTACAATTTTTTAATTATTGGGCACTTTTATGCAAAAGTGCATTAGGTGTCTATCCCGTTGGACACGACACGTGAATAAACCCATTTCTCTTTTATGAGAATTTTTTCATAATTTTTTGGAGTGTGTAATTCAACATCAACCTCCTTAAACCATGGCCCTCCAAACCTTGAACCAATGCAATCCTAGCCCTTGAAAATATCCATGACAAGCCCTTTTCCCAAGGGGTTTGACCAAGCCCTAATTCTAGGTCGACCCAATACTATATATATATAAATATCCTTTACTTTTTTCTTTTCTCTTTTCTCAACCTAAAACCAATGAGCTACAGCCGATTTCCTATTTTCCCCATCTACTGTTAACCATCCCTCTCCCCGACCTACTTCACCCGCCGGACAACCCCTCGTCAGACTCCGTCGACAACCGGCTGCCCAGAACCCCAACATCTCACCGTTCTCCTCCGCCCAGACAACGCCCCGCCTCCGCACGACCAACCCGCCTCTTCATCCCGCTGCACCCGCCGCTTCCACCAGAGTCCCCGCTGAAACCGACAACCCGACGCCGGAACGACACGACCGACGACCCGCCTGCGTCGAACTCCCCCGCCGGACGAACCCCTTGTCGAATTCGCCGAAAATTGACGCTGAACCGAGCCCCGCTGCACCCAGAAGCCGCGCGACTCGCCTGAACGCCTGCACGACCCATCCGGCCACCCTCGTCACGACCGGAGCGACTCGCCATCTCCACCAGAACTTGCCACCCTCGCCTGAGCGGATCCCTAACCCGCTGCACTACACGACGCCGACTGAACCAAGCCGCTGTCCACCCCCTCGACGAACTGAACCGTCGAGCACGACCGTGACAGCAGCCGCCTGAGCGTCTCTCCTCGACGACTCTGCGGACCACGCCGGACTCTTCGACACAGCAGCAGCAGGAGCAGCCGAGCACCCCCGTCGCGACGACCTCGACACGAACGTCTCGTCCCGCGTACACAGGCTCAAGTTCCCTCTTGCGTACATGTACATGTACGCGTATACGCGTATTTCTCAATTAGTGTGTATGTGTTAGTATTTGTATTAGTATATGTATAATATATAATTGGTATATATATATATATATATAGTATTTTCTCAAATTAGTATATATATATACATATGTATACGTATTGTATATGTGTTCCCTAGTATACGTTTAATATGTATATATTTGATTGCTATGTATATATATATATATATATATATATATATATATATATATATATTCTATTAGTGTATATACATATATATATTATATATGTAGTCAATTGGTATACACATATATATTATGAGTATTAATGTTATATGCTAGTTAATAATATGTATATTTATATAGGTACTAGATGACCCGAGTGTAATTACGGATACCCCGTAGTTACAATGACCTGTGACCATGTGATTTGTTAGCAGACTGCCATATGTACACCGACGTACTGGCAAGACCCGTATCATTGACTATCGGTTATGCACAGCAACTACAGACGTGACACCCCCTAGAGTAGTCTCTAAGTTCATTGTATTTTGATTGTGTGTGTTAGTGTAATGTCTGATGTAATATTCTATTATATGATATGTCTATAGGACTGTGGGATCATTCAGACGATACTTTGAAAACAGGACATTGATATTGCCAGCTAAGGACCACATGCGAGTACATTCTCTGATAGTTTCTTATTTATGATATCCTCTATGTTCATTGTATCTAGTGTAAATATCCATATTTCTTGACACGATGGTTACACGGATTGGTATATCCGGATCTCGTCATGAGATGTTATTCCTTGTATATGGTGTATCATGTACAAGTCTTGTTTCATTGTTTATCTTGTGCATGTACAGACACTGATTCTCGGGGAGACTTGCTACCTTCCTAGAGAATTTCGTGCCATAGCGTACCATGGTTGGATCTACTATACCAGCGTATTGGATCTACTATACCAGCGTATTGCTATGAGTCCGATGGCGCAAGTTTCGTTTCGATACGACGAGCGTACACGAAGTTACAACGAGTTTCAGAAAAGGACCGATACGGGATGTTGTCGACGGATACGCGTTGATTTCGGTGTGCACGCACATCCAAATCAACTTTCGCGAAATCTCACATGTCCGTATTGACGGCGTGCACCTTTCGGTAAATTCGCACACGACCAAGTCGCCTCGTTTAGCGGGGCGCACCCAGTTCCGAGAAAATTAGGGTTTTATAAATACCAAGTTTTTGGCCAAAATTACTGTTCAAGCCAATTACTGTTCAAGCCAATTTTGAAAATATTTAACAGGTTGGTCGCAAAACGGTCGTGAATTGGGGACTTCGGAGAAATTTTTGATTTTTAAAAATTGGGGGTTTATTTTTCTGTTTTTACGTCGCAGTTTGCGACCGACACAGGACGCGATACCCCGAACAAATTGCACGGGTATCGAAAGGGTCACGCAGTCTACACGTCACGACAAACAGAATGGAAAACGAGGCAGTGAGGAGAGAGAAATGCTCACCGGAACGAGGAGTCGGAATCGACTATTCTGCGTGTACGGAGCGGCGCGGCGGTGGCGGAGCTCGCTGCTGTGTCGTCGGGGCTTGGCGTCGCCGGAGAAAAGCGGCCGAGGCTCGGCGGAGCTAGTGGCGGCCGGAGGAGCTCGTCGGAGGAAACTTGGCGGGTGGCGGAGCTGGGGAGGATGATGGTGATGGGAGATGGGATGGCCGGGGTTTATATAGGCGAGGGTGGCCGACGGTTAGGGGAGGGGACCGTCGGCCGGCGGTTGTGGGAGTCGGAGCGGTGGGGAAGCGAACGGCGCGGGGCGGTTGGGCGGCGGCCAGCGGAGAGGGGAGCTGAGCAGTCAGCGGCGGAGAGGAATCGAAAGTTTAGTTACTGAATTTTAGTTAACGGGTCGGGTTAGTGGGTTCATATCCGACCCGACCCGCTAGGGTTTGGGTCCGGTTCAGGATGGGTTCAATTCAGGATTAAACCGGTTGGTTTGGTTCGGTTTGTTTTGGTTTATTTTGGTTTAATTAAAATATTAATTTTAGGTCTTTTAAAAATAGTTTCGGGGTCCAATAAATTCCAGAAAAATTGCACTATGTCTAATTAATTATTTTACATCCAAAAATATTATTTTTATATTATTTTAATATTTATTTTTATTACTTAAAAATATTTAATTCAGAAGAACATTTATTTTAATTATTTTAAAAAACAGAAAATTTCAAAAATTTATTTTTTATTATTGAAAATTTCGGGTGTTTACAGAGGTAATTTAGTCCCTTTGTTTTTCAGGGTATCAAGTTAGCACCTATCAAAGTTGAGGGTGTCAAATTGAACATTTTTGATAGTTAAGGATATCAAGTTATAATTTAGCCAAAAACTTTTAAAGAAGTTATTAAATTTGTGACATTTTTGACGACAACTTTCACTTGTTTCTAAAAAGCTAATTCTGCTCTGGTTTCTGAAAAATAGCAACAATTTCGAACCAAAGCTAAATTTAGAGTCCATTTTTTTTTCATCCACCAAAACTAGGATGAATATTCACTCTTCCACTCAAGAATTGTTACATGTCATTTTTCATCCAAACTAAAACTACTTTGGGAGTAGTTTGGTGAACATATACACTAGTTTTGACTAATTATTGACACGTAAAAACTTTTGAATGAAGGGGTGAATATCCATCCTAGTTTTGGTGGACGAACAAAATTAACTCCTAAAGTTAAAAGTTTTTCAAGAAATAGAATATTATCCAATTGGACTGTCTTAAGAGAGTACAAAGGAGGAGGAGGAGGAGTGGAGCATCTCCTAGGAGGAAGATGGAAGAAGATGTGTTAGCCTTTGTACGAAATTATTCTTATGATCTGTTTGGATTGAGATTTAAGACAGCTAAGTGAGAAAAAGTTTAGTGAAAATGTACAAAACTTCTGCTTGGTTTGAGGGTGAAAATTTTGGGAGGAGTAATAGAGGGTTAAGCGGAGATTTGTTTAGCCTTCTTTTGTCCATTTTTTAATCCACAAATCGGAGAGTTAACGAGAAAAAATAATTTTTTTTGTTAAAACAGACATAAATACTCCTTATTTGTCCTATAAAATATTATAGTTTTTTTTTTCTTTTTTTGCTTTCTCAACATGATGTTTGCTAGCTTTCTGAATTTGTCCAGCTGCGTCTTGTCTCTTCTCGCTTTCTCATATTTTATTACTCATCGTTGATAAAAAAACGTCGATGATGCATATGAGCTTGTTTACTTCTAAACTGTCAACGTTTTGAGAGATTTTGTTGGCAGAATTGTTGTTTTGGGGACGTATATTTTATTTATTGTGTTTTATTTTAGATGGTTGTGAAGATATGAAGTTTGCTTACTTCTATACGGTAGAAGCCTATAATTCTTATATTACTTAATTTTATTATATTTGGATTCTAGTTATTTTTTTATATAGATATCAGATTTATAGTTATTATTTTCTGTGAAGATATTTTGACAAATTTTAATTTAAAATTCAATCAAATTAATCTAATTTTATGTCATATGTAATAAGAGTATTTTGGTAACTATTGTATTTTTTATTAATTCTACTTCCACTTAAAATTTCCAGTCCAAACAGAAGTTATTAAACATAACTCACTTAATTCTCCTTCTAATCCAAATAAAGTTATATGAATTGATACTCTCTCTCTCTCTCTCTCTCTCATTTAATTCCACTTAATTATGGTTTTTTTTTTCTTCCCTCAATTTAAACATAGCGTAGTTTTATTTTTTATTGACAAAGAGATCGAGGGGCTGTTTAGATTGCAGATAAATTTCATGTGAACTCCATTTGATATCAAAACCAATGGGCAAAGCTAAACAGAATATTATATTTTGGATGTGTATTTTCTCGAACGTGGGCTATAGACATTTTGGAAACGTTAGGCCAACGGACATTCCAGATATGAGCGTTTGAGCAAATGGAATCAAATATAAATATAACTAATCATTTCATACGAATGGATAAGGTCACAAAGACGAATGTGATTTTCTATAGCAAATTTATCATCTTTCATCTTTCATTTTGATCAAAATTGTTTATAGCCCATAGAAATATGAAGGTTACATATCGGTTGCGCGACCTTAAGACCTTTGAGCAAAAGTTTTTTTATTTTTTATTAGATGTTCCATGAGACTGGAAGTAACAATGTTTTTTCTGGCTCGTTTCATTAATTTTCCGTCATCCAGTAAGAATATTCTCTTTCTTTTCGATAACCACAAGGATCATTTGAATTCGACAACTTGTCAGCAAAAGTTATCTCTACGGCAATCCAAAATCGCAAATAGTAGAACGAGTATACATCACCAAAGTCGATACATATTTCAAGGTGTATATTGGGCCGGTTTGGGCCGGGCAGCTGTCTGATTTGACCGGGTTGAACCGGATTCGGTCCGGATCGGACTCAACCCGTCAGAAGAAGCGGGCCGGCCCGGTTCCAATAAACTCGGACAGAGCCTGGGTCCATGATCTGGCCAGCGGCGGACCGGATCGAACTGGTCTGGACCGAGCAGTTCACGGTTTGGGCCGGGCCGGCCCAGATTTTTTTATATAATGTATAAAATATGTGAATAAATTTAAATATATTGTAAGTGATATTATATATATATATATATATATATATATATATATAATATGTGAATAAATTTAAATAAAAATTATAAGTTATTTGTTAGTGTAGTTATATATATATATATATATATATATATATATATATATATATATATATATATATACTTTTGTTAGTATAATTTATATATACTTTAATTTAATTTATTTGTTAGCATAATTTTTTTATATAAATTATTTGTTATTATAATTTTTGTATGTAAGTTATTTCTTAGTATAAATTTTTATATATAAGTTATTTGTTAGTATAATTTATATATACTTTTTTAAAGTTATTTGTTAGTATAAAATTTTAAGTTATTTGTTAGTATAAATTATATAAGTTAAATTAACATATATAACTTAACTAGACATGAACACATAATTGAGACAAAAATTTGAGAAAAAAAATTTAAATTTGTTTATTAATGTCAATAAAATTTAAATCTATTATAACATTAACTAGTCAAGAAATTGAAACTTGCAAATGATTTTTTTGTATGTTATATATAAGTTATATTATATATATAATAAGTTAATAAATTTAAATAGAAAATTATAAGTTATTTGTTAGTGTAGTTATTTGTTTGTATACAATTTTTATGTAAGTTATTTGTTAGTATAATATATATATATATATATATATATATATATATATATATATATATATATATATATATATATATAAAGATTTTTGTATATGAGTTATATTGTTTGTATAATTAATAAATAGATGATAGAATTTGATTTAATTAATGAGATTATTTCCATAACAAAAAACATTAAATGTAAATAATCCTTATCATATTATAAATAAACAAACACTTAATTGAGGCAAAATTTTACTAATGACTCGTATTAATATTACTAATACATAAAAATATGAAAAATAAAATAAATTTTTTAATATATATTATTTTTGTTACATAAGCATGCAACATATATTTTTGTTTCAGCTTTTCAACCTCTCTTCAAAATTTGTTTGTAATACTGCGAATCAAATTTGTAGAGAGACTGAAACTGAAACTCAAACATAGGTTGCATGACTTATCTAGCAATAAAAAATATATTAAAAATGATACAATTTTAGAAAAAAAAATACAAAATAATTAGATATCCATACACATTTTCAGATGCCTACGTAGCTTTCTTGTATCACAATTATGTTCCCATTTGAGTCATTTTTAACAATGTATGCATTCAACAAGAACTTTATTCGAGCCTCTTCTTTCCATATAGTGCTCATTGTAAGCTCCGCTAAAATAATGTCAAATTTATGATTCAAACTCTTCTTGCGGTGCGGGTTAAAGTTATTGTGCGGTTTGAGCTTGCTGATCTTGCGGTTGCTGTGGTGGTTGATCATTTTTCATGATATTGTCTTTTCATACTATATTGTTTCAAAAATTTGTAAGAGGAAAGAAAAAAAAAATTTGTTGTGGTTGAAAAAATATGATCTATTTATAGATTTTTTTTTTTGGAAGAAAAATAACCCACAATATATATAAAATATAGTTGTTATAAGAATATTTTGATCATTTTCAGCAAAATGATCAAAATATTCCTAAAATGAAAAACAATCCCTCAAAATAGGAGTATTTCAGTTATTTTCTTCCTCCAACGGTCAAAAATAATAATTCGAGTCTGGACCGGACCTGAACAGGATTGACAACCATGCCGGGCCGGTCTAACCGGGTCTCAATGGGTTTAACCGGACTCGTGCTGCTCAGCTGGACTGGACTGGATCGGATCGGATCGGACTTTCGAATTGGATTTACCGACCCACTCTGAATTCACAGAAGGGGTGGGCCGAGCCGGTCCGTGTGGTTGACCGGATCTGGACCATCTTGCACCTTGACACATCCTAAGAATTTTCCATGTTACTGTAGACCGATGGCGGTGGCTATGAAAAGTGCCTTGCATATAATGAGTCTACCAAATGTTGGAGGCAACTCAGAGAGTCATCTGGAGATATAATTCAGAGCAATAAACTATTTTTACGTGCTTTTTGTGGAGAATAAAATAAGTGTTATATACATATGTCCTCAGCAAAGAAATTCAGCGTCTTTCTCAGGTGAGCTGTGCCACGCTGAGCCATCTCCGGTGATCTCTCCCCGAGCTCCTAGGAAACCCTCATTTCCACTCCCTCTTCGATGAAGCGGTGACCACGAGCACCTTTAGAGGATGTTTGGTACTAAAAATACTGTATAGCTAGAAATTTTATAATTTTTAAAAAAATAAATAATTAAAATTTTCAAAAAAAATATATTCTTGATTTTACTAACTATATAAATATTTTCGAAAAAACAAAAAAAATAAAAAAAAAGTAAAAAAGGATTAAAAATTGAGAAAAAAAACAAAAAAACAACAAAAAAAAGTTTTTAAAAATGAAAAAAAACCAAAAAACCGAAAAAGAATTCTTGCAAAAATGAAAAAGAACAAAAAACGAAGAAAATAAACTTAGAAAAACAAAAAGGATAAAAAAAAAAAAATAGAAACAAAACAACAAAAAAGCAACAAGATTTTTTTTTTCTCCGGGTAAACAAAAAAATTATATATTCTTAAAGGATATGATTTTCATGTTTTGTGGACAAATTATTTATCCGGGTATTCTTAATTTTCGAAAATATATTTTTGTAATCTAAACCAAACGTATGAATAGGTTTTCCATCCTAAATTTGTCCCAAAATAAAAGAAAATTCATGTACCAAACGTCCGTTATTGTCCAGACACCATGAGCCGGCATCTCATCACTAGTCTAGAGTATAGGACCCATTGTTGGCCAGACACCAAAGGATCCTCTCACTTTTTAGAATAATTATAACCTGTTCTAGTGGTTGTTTAACAACTTTTATATATATATATATATATATATATATATATATATATATATATATATATATTAGATAATCACTAGCTAGTTTTATTTATTTAGAATTGTATTATTTTTAGACTTCTATGACTTATGTTAGTATTATCTGAAACTATAAATTTTGATCCTATATTTTATAAGCAGTATTTTAGAATTTAATACTAGTGGGGTGTCTTCTTTGATCATTAATTTTTTTTCAACCCTTGACATTAGATATATTTACCGTAAGATTTGTGGACTTTTACTTCGATGAGAAAGTATTTCCACCGTTAGAAGAAGATAAAAGAAAGATAAATATCTTGTGTCACGACCCGCACCCGGAAAATCGGGCATGAGTCGTGGGTACGTCCAGCCTACGCCGCAGCATCGGCGGTAGAACGCTGTCTAGGTCAACTATCTAGATAATAATCTCACACAAAAATCGGCCATGACCTCTCCAAAAGGAGGGCAACCACACAAACAATATAAACCTGTCAAGATCTCAACTCCAAACGGAGGAGCAAATATCATAATGATAATCACAATATACTCAATCACGAATCTAAGCACGATAGATAACAAAGAAGACTAACAACTATAAAGTCTAACCACCAACTACTACTACAACAACCACAACATCAATAATAATAATAATACAACAATACATCATCCAAAATAATATACAAACAAGGTCTCAATCCAAAACCGGAGACAAATCCGGTGCTAAAAGCTAATAAAAACAACAACAAGGTCCCAGTGATCCCGGCTACCAACCCGGAAATCACCTCTAAACTAGAGGGTCCCTGTCTGCACCATCGACAGGCTCAGGTCCATAAAACGTCGGACACCAATCCTGCGGATACTCTGAAAAATATGTCCAGTCAGGACTGGAGCAAGCACATCTCTAACAGCAGTTCCATTTAAATGATAAAAACTATAAAACAGTCATAGCAAGTAGCAAGAAGAATGAAGCAAGTATGAAACAAGAAATATATAAATCACTGGTGCATAAAGGTAAAGATGCATGGGTATCAGAGCAAGATTAGTAATAACTGCAATATACAGGAAATCTAAGCTAAGATCAAGTCCGTGCACATGAACGTGTAGTGAGTCCAGCATGAAAAACATGTAGTGAGTCAAGTCCAGAAACATGTAAGTGAGACGAGTCAAGAAATGCATGAGAGTCCAGACTATAAAGAATGAACTCGGTGTCTTTGAAATACTTGTTTCGACATGTAAACGGCTAGGGGTAAGTACGGCTCACCGCGCACTGGGTGCACGGCTGCTATCATTCCAGATTAGACCAGAGGGAGTGATTCCTGATGATGCCAGATAGGAATGTTTACATGTCTACTCGAATATTTTCCCGCCCCGACTAATACAAGTGGATCCAAGACCCGACACGCAAATCAAGATGAGTCCAGCCTGTACATGAATGATGCCTGTAGTGATGCCTGTAGGTGATGCCAGTAGTGATTCCAGAATAGAGGCCAGAAACATGAAATGTACGTGTCGCAAGTAAATGAATCCAGAAATATCAATCAGTGTCCCGTGTTGTGCCAGAATAATCAGATGATACTATACTAGAAGCTGAATCATAATAATCATCAGATAATGAAAACTATCAGAGAATGTACTCGCCTGACGTCCTGAGCAACTGGCGATCCGAACTGGTGTCGCAAGGACCTAATGCGAAAAACAAGGTTAAACAGGGTTCTAATGAGTTAAACAGATATAAAATAATTAAAAAAATAGGCTTCTAGGGTCGTTCTAGGTCAAACGGGTCAAACCGGTGAAATCTGGGTCAAAAAGTCAACTCTGGGTCAAAACTAGGTCAAAAGTTGACTTTGGCGGTCAACCGAGTCAACTACGGTCAAGTCTGGGTCAAACTAGGGTGCTCCTGAAATTCTAGGTCAAACCGAGGTCATTAAGCTAGAAAACTCACAAACTCGCCTCCTTGAGATACCGGGATACCCTCGGAATCCGATACCTCAACCTAGGCTACGCACCCCGCCTAAACCCGCTAAAACCTATGCTAGCACGCGTAAATATATACACATATACATATAAAAATTACTCCAATACTATTCCTAGGCTATTGCTCAAAAACCCCGCTCGAAACCCAATACCTTGGTTATCTTGAGGTATTGAAATACCTTGGTATCTCAAGGTATTGAGATACCGCTCTCAAACCCTCTAACTAGCTACCTAGCTATTAATTACATACCTAGATATTAATCTAGGCTAGGTAATATAGATATCTACTATATTTATATATGTCTAAGTAGGTATCTACCTATATATATATATATCCACACATATATACATTTACCCATTATCTTACCCTACGCATAAATATATATGACTATACTATCTAGATATCTCTAGGTATTGATATAACTATATGTATATAGATATATATATACCTTAGATAGATAACTACCTATCTAGTAACTATCTATCTATTGATAGATATATCTATCTATCTAAGTATCTCATACTTATCTTACCTATTTATCCAACTACCTATCTATTAATTAGATATCCCTCTAACTATCTAATATATCTATAAACTAGTCTAACTATCAAACTCTCTAATCTATCTATAAACTATCTATCAATTAATAGCTATCTAGCTATCTAACTACCCGTCTAATTATCCATCTACCTATTTATCTACCCATAGATATAGGTATCTACCTATGCATCTACTTATCTATCTTATTATCTATCTATCAATCTAATCTATTTATCTATGTATCTATCTAACTAATCCCTCTACTACCTAACTATGTACCAATCTATCTATATCTATATATATATACCTCTCTCTAACTCTCCCTCGCATTGATACTGCTGCTGCTAGCTGCTCCTCACCTTGCTGCTGCTCCTGCTGCTGCAAACTGCTGCTGCAGCTACCTAGCTGCTGCTGCTACTGTTCATTCTGCTGCTGCTGCAGCTGGTTCCCTGCTGCTGCTGTAGGCAGCAGCAGCTGCTGCCTCCCCCCCCCTCGCTCTCACAAGCACACACACACACACGCCTATATACTTATATATATATACCACTATATATATATATATACACATATCTCTATATATATATAACTAGATATATATATATACACTTATATCTATTCTAACACACACACCTACACACTCACAAACACACTAAAACACACACACATACAAATATATACATAGCTATAAATATATATATATAAACACACATATTAATATATATATACACACATACAAATATATATATATATATATCAATACACACACACTCTAAGATATATACACACACACACATATTCAAATATATATATACATATACACACGAGCACACTTACACATATACATATATATATACACATAGACATATACACACACAAGCACATAGATATAAATACACACACATATATATAAATATATATACATAAATACACATACATATAAATATATACATATATATATATAGACACACTTATAAATATATATATAAAGACACAAACACACCCACAACACAACACAACACTCAAACCACACACCCCACTCACGCCCAACGACCCCGACACTCACCAACGCCTATAAATATATAAAATATAGCTCGAAAACTCTAGCACACACTCCCCGATACTAACCCAACGCGCACACAAGCCCGAAACGAGGAAACCAAGTCGAAATGGCCGTTCGGTCATTTCGACGAACACGTGGTGCGCGGTTCGGAAAACCTCCTGAAACGCACACCAAACGAACTCGGAATCGGCCCAAAATTTACCCACGCGCTCTACACGATGTCTAGATCCTAGAAAATGCGCTCCCGTGTCGATTCTAGGCCCGTGGCGGAAACGCACACGCACTTAGAATCGGCGACGACGAAAAGCCCCAATTTCGCCCGAAACGTCCGTTTCTCCGCGACACGACTTCCCGTGTCCGAACGGAGACACGCACTCACCCTCACGACTCCCGACAACGTCTACCTAGGTCCATCTAACCTAGGGCATCACCCAAAATTGGGCCAAATTCGGATTCCACCCGAAATCGACACAAAACCTAATGTCAAAGTCTCTAAACTCACCCAAACTAGTTCCAACTTCCTCCTACGGGTAGCCTAAGGGTCTAGGAGGGTTCTAAAATATTAACTACACTATATAAAAATAATTACAAGGGAGAAAATCAGGGTTTACCTCTTGGGAGTTGGAATCCCAAGCAAAAATCCCCAAAATGCTCCAAATCCTCCAATCCAAGCTTCCAAGCCTCAAATCCAAGCTCCAACACCAAATCTAGGCTCTACCCACCTAGGTTGGGGAAGAATGTAGGGTTAGGGTTCTCAAATAAAGAAGGAATGGAAGAAAATAGGAAGAGGGACTTACTTTGGAGGAAGAAGGAGAAGAAGAAGAAGTGGAGAAGAAGAAGAAGTGAAGAAGAAGAAGTAGAATGAAGAGGAATGAAGAAAGGGGGCTGTGGGGCTGCTCACGGGAATGGGGCTGCTGGTCTCACGGGTGGGGAGGGGTAGGTAGGCCGGCCAAGTGTAATAAAAAGGGTTACACTAAGTCCAAATGACCAAAATGCCCTCCCGTAACTCGGTTTTGGGTTTCGGGTTCCAAATGCGCTCAAACTAGTTCCAAATCTCTCCAACTAACTTCCTAAAAATAAAATAAATATTCTAAGCCCCAAAATAATTCTCACAAGGGTGTGGGCTGGGTCGGACATGGGTCCACTAGGGTCTGACATGGGTCCAGGCTAGCCAAAATCCTAAAACATACAATAAAAATAATAAAAAAATAATGCAATCACTAATTAAATATAAATACAATTAATTATAAATAATCCACAATTTACCAAATTAAAAATAAAAAAAATACCCGGCTCTGGAAATGGGGGTGGTGACATCTTGTTTCAGAACAAGGTCGTGAACTATTGTGACATACTCTAATTTTATCTCATCTCGATCATAAAACCCTAAAGTGGACGATAAATTAAAAAAATTATCCATTATTATCTATTTGAAAATAAATTATCTAATATATTTAATAATGTTGCAAAAATAACTCGATCACATGTACCAGTTGTAAATCTACCTAATAGAAAAGAAGTAACATAAGAAAGTGAATTTTTTTTTTTTTTTTGATATATTCTTTCCACCAAATTAAAAACTAAGTTTTTAAAGAAAAATTTGAACCGGACTTATTTCTATGGACTAGTGCTTTTTTTTAATCTATGTTCATCTACGCCTCTACACTGTCATTATCGTTATTGAGATCAATCTTTAGACCACTCACTGTCTGTATTTCTTGTGTCCATCTGCCCTCTATGTTTTGCAAATAGTTGACCAATATGTTGGGTGCTGAGGTGGTTTCGTCTTCATTTATAAGGGCATTATTAGTAAGACTCGTCAAACATTCTAAATTCAAAACGTATAAACTCATTTTTGTAGAATAGTAAATTCTATTTTTAATTTTAATTTTTAAATTTTTAGTCATATTTTATTTATAGTGCTAAAAGTTAGACCTTCCAATTTTTAGTTCTAGATTGTAGGAACTCACTTTGTAAAATAGTAAATTCTAATTTGGGTCCAACTTTTTAGATTGTAGATTTTATATTATTTTTTTATACATTAGTTTTTGATCACACAGTATTTGAGACTGAAACTTACTTTATCATTTTCTACTATTGTCATACAAATCCAATCAATTCTATATTTACTTTTTTTTTTTTTTAATTTTGTGTCCCAAATTTTATTGAAAAGTCATAACTACTAATATGCTGATCGTCAGCATGAACTGAACTTCCGCAACGTCGGAATTTGTGTATAAACATTAGAATTTATATTTCATACATCGACTGTTGGTTGCAGATTTATATTCTGGTAATTGGTAAAGTATGTTACTCTTTTGTGTCAATCAACACATCTAATAATTGGAATATTTTAGCCACCATATATTCTAGGGATAGTGCTACGGCAAGCTATTTGGTCACAGTAGCATTTAAATCAAAATTATTCGATTACAAAATAATTACAACAGAATCAAACCAACTAACTGGTCCCTTCGATTTTAAAATCGATCAATTTGGTTCGGTTTGACTTGACTTGACTGATCGGTCTTGTATTTGACCACATCAAATTAAAAATCAACAAAAATTTAATATTTTAAGCAATTATTTATCACATGTTTACTAATAATTTATTTCTGTCATTTTATCATTCCATCTCCAACAAACATAATAGTTTATTTCCATCATTTTTCTCAAAAAAAAATGAAAAAGAAATCTGAAAATAACAAACAACAAAACAAAATAATAAAAATAAATAAGGTTCATCAGTTAATCGATTTGGTTCGATTTCATCGATTTTTGATATTATTAATCCATTAACCGAACCAAACTGTTCGGCTATTAAGAACACCCAACTTAACCAATCCGAACAGTTTATTGATTCGGTTAAAAATCGGTCGATTCGATTTGGACCGGATCGGTACGGTCGATTCGGTCCAAATTTTCAGTCTTATTCTACTTGATAATTTTTTTTACTAGTAAGACAGATTTTTGTTTTCTGTCATGGAGGTTAATTTATTCTCTTGGTTCAGTACTATTAAGAAAACAGAAGCATGAATGTATAACCATTATAAGAAACTCAAAACTATAGATCAACTGTAAATTCAAATACAGAAACTCCCATCAAAATGGGAAAAAGCACACTCGTGAAGACTATTAACAACCTTGTTCAGGTGAATGATCACCTTCTAGCTATGGCCCAAGCCATCACACTAATTTATCCTGTTCTTAAAATATATGTATACACAAATAGTATCTCTTGAATGCCTCTGGGACTCTGTTTTTTTTGAGTGAAGTGGTGTTCTTAGATGAGGAAGACTATGAGCTGTTGTTGACGAGTAATTCCTCACTTGAATTCATGTACTAATTTTCTGGAACAGTAACCTCCAGGGAAGGGTCTATTATCCATCTGCAGTGCATTAAAGTAAAAAACTGTAAGCACAGTAAAACCCATAGCATCACATTTAAAATTATTCAAAATAAACCGTTTAAACCTTATGTCTATTCTCAGGTAATAAGTCAAATGTAACTATTATTTAGCTACCTAATATTATCTAAACTATCTAATATTATCTAGTTATAGCCAAACACCTATAATTATGGTTAAAATGAAAGACATCATTCTTGATTGGATGGATTCGATTTCTCGAAATAGCATTAACTATAACAAATTTACATTTTTTTAACAAAATTTTTACATGTGCAATGTACAATACTAGTATAACTTGATAAATTGGCCAAAGATTTTACAAAACTAGGAAGGACCGGAACCAAGGGCAGAACCACTCTTTGGCTAGGGTGAGATCCATCGTACAAAATAAATAAATTATAATAATATTATTTTTTGCTTTTTGTTTCTTTATGAGTCAATCCACATCCCAATCCATCACAGCCTATCCTAGTTTGAATTTCTGATTCCATCATTTCCCAGCGCTTCAAATTATTATTCATAAATACACTTAAACATGCCAAATCAATACCACTTTCGTGTCATCGAGTTGGTGTCATAGTATGCAACTTTCATTGAATTTTGGAGAAAAGTCGGGATTGGTCAACTTAATATTTGTGTTTGGTGAGCTTTTAGGTGGTCGGTCTTCTTAGTAAATTCAAGATTTAGGACTGATTCTTGTAGCTGTCCTAATCATGGAAGAACAGTGATTGTGCTTTTCCTTCACCTAAACATTCGAATTCTTTATCAGAGTTCATGCACGGCGAACTTACCCTGGCGGAAACTTGCTGTCGGAATGTGCCTCGGCGCGGAGCCACCACAGCAGCACCTTCTTCCCGCAGCTCCCGAGAGGTTCGACGAAGGATGCTTCCTTGAGAAGGCCGAGGGGGCTGTCAATCTGCTCTCCGACCTCCTCGAGACTCCGAAACCAATCGGGCTTTCCCTCGGCTTCTCTCCACAGCAGTCTCGAGTTGAGAACAAAGCCAGACCACTCGAGCTTGGCAGGCACAATCCTCCCCCTCTGCCCGACAAAATTCACGCTATTCGTCGCAGGATTGAAGGTGTGCCAGCCGGTGAAGCGGCCCGAGGCGTCGCACGCGGGGCCCTGGACCGGAACGGAGAGGCTGCTGCCCTTGTCTGCCTCCTCCTCCTCCTCCTCCTCGGTCGACTGCCTCATCCGGTTCGATGTTGGTGATGATGAGGAGCCGACGGAGTGGGCGAGAATTCCGACCGAGAGCGCGCCCATCCACTTCACCTTCTGGATCTCGTCGAAGAGGTCCATGCTGTGGATGTTGCTGTCGTCGGCGAACAGCACAATGCCGTCCATTCTCTGGTCCCTCACCACTCTGTTTCAGTTGTTCCAAATCTTAGATAAAGAACAGGATTACTAGCTAGTATGAACCATCACAGTTCTGTCAGTTCGTGACAAAAAAAAAAAAAAAAGCAACTGACAACACCTGATTTCAGTAGCCTCTATTAAGAAGATGATTATCCACTAATTAAGAGAGATTGTAACCGAACAATTGTTCATGTGTTTTAAGCAATATTTCAAGATGTTGATGTGTTTTAAGCAATATTTCAAGATGTTGAATAATAGACCATAGACAGGTTCAATTCATGACTATGATACTTCCCAACTACGGCAAATTTGTGGATCAGCAAGTTAAAAGTTCTTGTCGTTGGAGTTTGGATCATAAGTGGAGCCACCAGTGGGCTCTACTCCACCCAATTTTTTTTTTCTAAACATGTCAGTTCACATATAGCTTTACATTTCAAATTCTGGCCCATGCAAACCCACATCAGCCCTCACTCCAACAATCCAGTTTTCTATAGTTGTCAGGTCACATCTAACTTTTCTTTTAATTTCAAATTCTGGCCCATACAAACAATTGTTCACGTGTTTAAGGGATATTTCATGTGTTTTAAGGGATATTTCAAGATGTTGAAAAATAGACCATAGACAGTTTCAATTCATGACTATGATACTTACCAACTACGGCAAATTTGTCACTCAGCAAGGTACAAGTTCTTGTCGTTGGAGTTTGGATCATAGGTGGAGGAACCGGTGGACTCTAGCCCACCCAAATATTTTTTTTTTCTATACATGTCAGTTCACATTCAGTTTTTTACTGCAAATTCTGGTCCATAGAAGTCCACAATAGCCCACACTCCAGCAATCCAATTCTCTTTCAAAATTTCTAGCTCCCTTTTCTCTCACTACCCCGCGTACACTTTGAACACTGCTATCTCCAAAACCCCGCTATCGAAAGCCCTATCTCCCCTCGTCCTCTCTCTTCGTATGAAGACTCTTCCTTCACTCAACCTCTCTCTCTCTCTCTCTCTCTCTCTCTCTCTCTCTCTCTATATATATATATATATATATATATATATATATATATAACTTATCTTCTTTTCTCTCGTCTGTTTTATCTTCAATCGAGATCCTCCATCATAATCGAGACTGTGTCATCGTCGTCGGGCTGCAACAACAACCAAAGGAGGAGCTACAACAGTAACGTCAAATCCCGTCGTCGGCACTTCCCTTGCTGTCCGAATCTCCGCACCCTCGGTAAGTTCTGCCACATCGCAGATCTTTTGTTGATGGTGACAGAAGATACCAATTGTTCTTAATTTCGAATTTATGCCTAAAAGAGTGTAAACTAACTATTTTTTGTCATATTTTCATTTTTTAGTACGTTGGACACGGTTCTACGTTGGCCAGACGTATCGTACATGTGTCGGACACACATTGGACACCAAAATAAAGGCACTGTATTCATGTCTATCATGCATCTACCGTATTGTGTTGTGTCCTGTCTGTGTCCGTGCAACATAGTACAGTATAGGAGTAAAGGTCCTTGGCTCAATTAGTATGATCTTTGTTAGTAGTAAAAGGCTCAAGGTAGTGAGTGACATCACCTAAGAGCATGGAGGCGCATTCTCGCCTCCATCCGACGACGATCGGACCAGTCCGTAGGCATCGCCTTCCCGCCGAAGGGGATATGAAGCACGTCGAGGTTCGACTTGGCGAATATGGAGGCGGTCTCTTTGGAGGCCCCGCCGGCCTCCACGACGATCCAGGTGAGGTCGTAGGAGACGAGCATGAGGGAGTGCATGAGCCCGGTGAGGTGGAGGGCCTGGAAGGTCCTGACGTAGGTCGGCGTGACCACGACCGCGCGCCGCGCGCCCCTGGCGACCCCGTACTGCCTCAGCTGCTCCCTCTGGACGAGCTCGACGATGCGGTGGGCCCTCATGGTCTCGGCGGGGTTCGGGTGGGGCCAGGGGCGGATGCGGATGCCGCGGCGCCCGGCGAAGACGCCGCCGCTGGTGGTGGCGTTGTGGTTGGGGCTCGGGGTGCGGTCGACGACGGGGACGGTGAGGGTCTCGGTGAGGGTGGTGGTGGTGGTGGTGGTGGTGAGCGTGGTGAGGGTGGTGGTGGTGGTGGTGGTGGAGTGGAGGACGGGGGCGGAGGTGTAGACGGCGGCGGCGGGGGAGGAGAAGAGGAGGAAGAAGACGACGCGGGAGAAGAAGAAGCCGAGGAGGAAGCTGGAGATCCAGCAGACGAATTGGAAGAGGGAGGGCAGCGATAGCGAGGAGGAGGAGGAGGAGAGGGGTGGCCTGCCGGAGTCGGCTGCCAACGAGAAGGAGGAGACGGCGTCGGCGGAGGTCGTCCGGAGGAGGCTGGCGCGACGGGAGTTGTGGGCGGGCTGCAGCAGGGAGAACTTCATCGTCCCACGCTCTCTTTCTCTGTAACGAGAGAGAGAGAGGGAGAGGGAGAGGGAGAGGGTGTGCATGTATTATTATTGTTTGATTTTGGGGGTTGTTTAATGGAGGGGTCGGTTGAGTTTTGAGTATTTTTTAAGCACAGTTGCTTTCGTTTGTTGAGTATTAAAGGGTTATTGGTTTGGTGGGAGAGAGGGAGAGGCCAACCGAGCCCAAGAGCAGCAGGTGAGGTCAGGTGTTTTTCTTTTATACTCGAAAATAACGTTTATTTGACCGGAAAATATTTCTTTCCCCGCCAACCCATCAGCCATGTTCCCTACCGCTAGGCTGTCTCCTTCGCAGATTCGGAGCACAGAAATAGTCCAAATTTAAATTCTTTATCACTCTACATCTAATTTAGTTAAAAAATTTGCAAACAAAATTTAATGAAATCTTACATGAACATAAACAGTATATTTTATCTGACAAGAAATCAAAATTTTGATTTTTCTTTCCTCTTGAATTGGATATTTCGTATGTTTGGTTGGAGGACTACACCCTCCATGCTTTAACAAATATTTTTTTTACTATTCGTGTTATTTTTAAAACGTTATATTTTTTTTATTCACTTCAAGAACAACAAAATACTAAATTTGTGTATTTTTCATATCTAACTTTTACTTCTTCAAAGTACCAAACGAAATATTTTTAATTCGTTCCACTTCATCGTAATGCATATGCAAATATTGATTTCATATTTTTTCTTTTACTTTATTCTACGTCACTTCACTTCACTTCGTCGAACCAAACATAGTTGTCTTCCTCATTTAAACACATTAGTAAATTCACGTGCATTTTACGTAAAATAAATATTTTATTAAATTATTAAAAAATAGTTCAAATATTTAAATATATATTTGAATTAAAATTTATTATTAGATATATTTGAATTAAGATTTGTTAAGCAATTTAAATATTTGTATTTTTTTTTTCTTTAAATTTAGTTTTAAAAAGCTTTAAATTTAGCTTTAAAATATATATTTGTGCGAAAGAAAAGATTAAAAAAAATTACTGATTTTTTTTTAATAAATTGTGAAGAATTTACAAACGGCTCAGAAGGTTCAATTTTGAACCATTTCCATGTCTCATTGTGGCCTCGTTTGGTTCGCGGAAAGAAAAAAAAGAAATAAATTCCCTGCACTTTCTTTTCCTTTGGAAAATTATAATTTTCATCGATTTTTCTTTTCGGTGTTTGGAAATGTCAAAAAAATTGAGAGTGACAGTGAATACTTAAATGTGGAAAAGTAAATCCTTGGGTTGGTGGAGGGAACCACTTTTTCTCCTTCTTTTTTTTCCATTGGAATCACTTTTCTTTCCAACCTCATGATTCTTCGAACCAAAAGAGGTCCTTGTTTGGTTCGCGGAAAGAAAATAAAAGGAAAGGAAATCAATTACTTGCTTTTTCATTTCCTTTGAAAAATTATAATTTTTATCGATTTTAACTTTTCGTTGTTTGAAAATATCAAAAAAAATGGAAGAAAAAGTGAATACTTAAAGGTGAAAAAATAAATTCTTGGTTGGAAGGAGGCGAACCATTTTCTTTACATTGGAAATTACTTTACTTTTCTCTTCAATTCCTTTGACACCGAGTAAAGTAATATTTTTTTTTTCCAACCTCATTATTATGCGAACCAAACGAACCCAGATGAGTGATACATTAGCGGAGTCAAAGCAGTTTTATTTCGAAGACGAGCTCACAAATATTACAAGACTATTTTTTTTTTTTAAGGCGATTCTTAATTTGTACTCTTTGAATTTTCCAGACCAAGACTTTTCATCGTCTCTTCAATTGCATTCTGTAATCCAAAGTTTAATGACCATAGCTTTGTTGCGGAGATGCCCTTTGTTTGTGGGGCACTAACCAAATATTTGTAGCATTTGCCATTCCGGTTGAGGACAATGTAACCAGCAGCTCCATTTCCGTTACTAGTGTGTTTGAAAGATCCATCTGTGTTCAGTTTATAAGAAAAAGGAGCAACGCGATTAGTCCAAATGTAATTCATTCTTCTCTCTTTCCCCCCCGAATTGATGGGTTTATACTCGACTAGTGTACAAGTGCTCGAAGTGTGTTGGATCCATGCTGCTACCCCTGAAAATTTTAAGTTTCTGGTATTCCAGATTAGCTAGATGATATTGGCTAGATTTGAAAGAAGGAAACTTGAGACATTTGTGTCTAAATTCTTTTTTTCTTTCACCCATGTTGGCAATGATTCGAACCAAATCGCCGTCCGGTCCGGTCTGATCTGGTCCAGATCGAATTCGGTTTACCATGTGGTTAGTCCACATGGGTTATCATCATTATGGTAAGTGTATTCATGTGCACTTGTAGGATTTTTCTAGTTGCCTGTATATATAAGGAGATGCTCTTATACGGGGGTTAATCTCTGGAATATATTTTCCGCCTCCAAGAATATCTTAGATCTCTAAAAAAAAGTCCTCTCTTCTTCTTCTTCTTCTTCTTCTTCATCTCCAAGTGAGAGGTCAGTGCGGATGAACCAATGAGCTTCTCATCCTTGGGAGGTTTCATGATTGTGGTCTAGAAGGAGTAGATGGAATCAATTCAACTTCACAAATAATATAATTTTTGTTACTTCCGCTTAAACCCATTTTGATGCCATGATCCATATCTATAGGTTACATATGGTATCAAAGTTATGATGACACCCTCTCTCTAATAGAAAACTCTAAAAAGTTAGGGCTTTATAATTTATCATCCACGAATATTGTTTGATATGTTAGGATTTTTAGATATATCTTTTTCATCATTGATCTATGCTTGTATGCCCATATAAAGATTTGTGTTAATCTTGTTATGTATTTGTGAGATCTGTGAGAGTTTTCTTAAGATCAATTTTGGTGATTTATGTTATCACGTTTTAGAACCAGAATACTGAAAAGCAGAGGTAGACGTAGGCCAGTTATACATTCGGAATGCTCCAGTACTCCATATACTATCATGGTTGTATACTAGACTTGAGGTAACTCTAGCAGTCTTGTAGTCTTCCTATTAATTGGTCTATTGACAAAATTTTATTAAAGTAATGTCAATAATGATAGGAAACCAAACAAACATAGTCATAAGCTAGTCGCGATCTAGTACAAATAGTTTGAATAGGCAGACAAGATCCCAAAAACTTAGGGCTGACACTTCTCTTCCATGCTCGGCCTCGGACTTCGACTGCCTCAAACGCTCTTCTCTCGCAAGAAGGAACTCAACTTGGGCCTAGTCAAAGTTGATCTCAGGAGGAAGAAGTTACTCAAAGGCAACTCGGTTGGCATAACAACGAATCTAGGTACTGATATTCTCTGGAGACGATGCACTCAAACTGCCAAAAAATGGATCATGTATCAAGCAACCGAATGAGTAACCCCCTCGCCCCTCTGGTACGTTCGATGCAACTTTTATAACTACATTTCATACACAAATGTATTCAAATACTTCAGGTTCAAACTTGCCTCCAACTTAGAGGTTCAGACACATATAATTTTATTTACATTTGAAGGTTAGATGGCTTAAATGCAATGGTGGTTCTCCAACTTGGAGGAACTCAATGTATAATTCGTTACAATAAAATAACTAACTTTCAATTAACCAATAGTAAAGTACCTGTCGTCCCCTTCCGTCCAATTCCTTCACGGAATGTTGACCTGGCACGTCACGTCTCTCTCTCTCTCTCTTGAGTTTGAAACAAATTTTACTTCAGCCGCCTCCTGCATCCGGGAGCGCTCCTCCGACTCGCCGGAACCGCTACCTCCTCCTCTCCCTCGACTGGTCTCCCCCCTCGTTGGCCACTGCCGCTCCGTCGGATCCGGTCCCTCTCCTGCTCGGACCCACCGCCACCAACGCTTCTTCAGCACCCCCCCAAGTGGGCCGCTTCTTTGAGTACGATCGCGATCTCCCCGGAGGCAGTGCCGACGCCACCGCCTTCGGCGGCAAGAAGAGGTCGTCCCTCCTTTCCCTCCTCTTCGGATATGGAACCCCCAGATCCGCCGAGATCCTGCGGTCCAAGTCCTAGATCCTCGGCCTCCTCCCCGGACGGAGGTCGAGCTGCCGGTTCGATCTCCCGTCGGACCGGTCGAGATCCTTCCCCCGCGGGATGTCGTCGGATTTGTACGACGACGCAGACGGATCAGCATCCCCCAAGTGGCGTGCCAGGTCAGCATTTCGTAAAGGGACTGGACGGAAGGGGACGACAGGTACTTCACTGTTGGTTAATTGAACATTAGTATACATTGAGTATTCCGGTGTTAGAGTGTCCCAAGTTGGGGTACCACCAATACATTTGAGCCAAGGTTAGATACATGTTGCACAAATACACTAGGGTTAGGTTGAATGATTTTATCATTAAACCCTACACGTAAGTGTTGAACTTCACCAGGAATATTCGTTAAATAAGTTTTCTGGCCACTACACAGGGGCACTTAAATGTACCATTTCTAACATATTGAATTTAATACTTAGTTATTCGGCTAGAGGTCCATACAAAATCTAGCCTAGGTTTGGGCCTATTGCCACAACAATACAGACATGTTATAATCAATCGCAACAAATATATAAAAAAAAATATCCTAATTTTTTTCACACTTAACAATTCGACACCTACTAAAGATGGCTAGTTCTCGATCCAGCTCAATAGGCCCAACCCAACTATCATTGTCCTCTTCATCTTAGCTAAACCATAATCAACCAAAATAAAAATTAAAGTCCATAATCCAGCATGCATACCGATAAAAAAAAATTAAAAAAATTATTTACAAATTACATAAAAGGGTCCCAGGAAATAATCGTGATCTCCTAGTGATACATCAATGGGGCCCACGAACTAGGGCGACCTATTTTGAATTATGGTGATAGTGGAATATTGGATCACATCCTTTAGTTACCAAATTTATAACAAAAAAAAATTACATATAGAGCATAGAGCTTTACTAAAATTGTTATGAGAGCAATAAATTTTTTAACATCGGTGCCGGTCGAAATTTTTTCTCCCTTTTCAAAACGTTTCATGTTTTTTTTTTGTTTGACGATTCGGTGATTTTAACATTGGAGACGACTTGATTTTGATTTTCTTGTCTTTTTTGGTGTTTCTTGCTTGTCTCTAGTCCCAATTTCTTCTTTTTGTTGTTTTTGAAAAAAAATGTTGTTTTTTCTTTGATAGTTCTGAATATTTCGACTTCTTTGTTCGTTTGGAAGGAGGAAAACGTGTTCAAACTACCTTTTTTTTTAAATAAAAAAAAATTATAATAAAAATTACCAAAAAAATTCATGCTTTTTATCCATTATGTTATTCGAATTTTAATCGACAGTAATGAGGAGAGCAATAAAGTAAGCATATTTTGCACCTAAACGTCTTTAAAATGACATTTTTGGTCCATTGTTCAAAAACGATACTTTAAATAGCATTTTGTTATCGTCCACATAATTTTACAAACTTTTTGTACCATTTTATCAAAGTTGTATCCTGTATAGGCAATTTTTTGAATTTAGAATTCTCCCACCCCAAATTAGGGTTAGGGCTTATTAGGACCCACTGCATAGGACATGCGGTTACAGCTTATCAGAACTCCATAGATTGGATCGCATACTATACAGGATACAATAGTCCCGCGTGCTCACCCAAATTTCACAAATGGATAGAGATCATGTCCCTACGCTAACCGTTGACCGGGACCCCTCAAAAGGACCGACCAGTCCGAGATGCACTCCATAAAAAAAAAAAATGATCCAGTTTGTTTCATCTTCATTAAGATTAGTATTTGTATCCTTACTTCATACAAATACAGTCCATTTAATTTCTTCCACCATATAAAAGCCAGTGTTGTTTTACACTCTCTGTTCTTTCATTTTCAATTCAAATATTTCTGTGATGTGATTCAAATCGGAATTGGTCCATATGATATTAGACTGGATCCATATATTTTAAACGTCCAATATCATATTAATTTATTAACTCCATTGTCATCCCATTTGAAAGACGAAAACGAAATATAATCCAACAATCACCACCTTAATTCGTTTTCGCTAACCGAACAGCCAAACACCCTTTTATGGAGGATTATGCACATGAACATTGAATACAATATGGCTCTAGCATAATCTTTTTCGAGCCAATTGAAGTCGTCCATGACAGTCCCGTAACTTTGGACTCTGATACCAGTTGTTGGAAAATACTGTGTGATCCTAACCGAAATTGTCTCGTGAAGTGTAATATTGGATTATATCCATATGTCTTAAAAAAGATCTGAACCAATCTATTATCTATGTGGAACAAAATTATCAATTCCATTGTCATTATTTTTGAACGCTCAATCGAAAGCAAGATACAATCCAACACCCAACACAAAAAAAGAAACTCATTATCCAAACTCGTAGAAATGATAAACTGTATCTTAACTGGTCGCTGAAAATAACCACAAGAAAGTAACCCATGATATCGTGTTAGTAGCATGCGTTTTCTTTACATTTTTTTTTTCACTTCACACCTTTCGAAAGCAAGTGAGATTGTAACAAATATTTGGCAACATCATACTTTATGAACAGTGTGGCCCCCAAAAGATTATCTTAGCCCATTGTGTTAAGGAAATTAGAAAATATATGTTTTATTTGTTTTTGGTAGGACTGTTAGGCAATGTTTGATTCACGGAATCATAGCATTCGGAAAGTAAAGTCATTCATTTCCTATATTTAGAAGTCAAAAAAATATTTGGAAAAGAAAAATAATTTCTGAGAAAAAATAGAAAAGAAAGTGGTTCCTTCCAAACATCTAGGAATTCATTTTCCTATCCTAGAAAATTATTTTTTCTTCCAATTTTCTTAACATTCTAAAAAAAAAAACAAAAAAACCAAAAAAAATATATAATTTTTCAAAGAAATAAAAAGCAAAAAAATGAGTTCATTTTCTTTCTGGGAATCAAACGAGGTCTCAAACTATGAAAGTTTATCACAGCTCTGGATTCTAGAGGCCCAAATAAATTTCTACACCAAAATGTGGGAATTGCATAAGATTTTTGTCAGTAAAACAACCAATTTGGAAGTTGGCGTGCGTGTGTGATAACTATAAGACTTTCAACAATCTTCTTTCCTATTTGAGACTTTCAGATGAGCTTCCTTGAAATAGATGACATGAATAAGAGAACTTGAAATGAGAACGAGAACCAATATTCACTAATTTATCGTTATTGTTTCATAATCACGATCACAATTGTCTATATTTTGTTTAAAAAAAAATTGTCTATATTTTATTATTTTAAGGGAAAATGACACTACATTAAATTAAAAAATTTAAGAAAATATTAAAGAATGAATTTGAAAATTATTGATTAAAACATGTATACTTACCAAATTGAACTACTAAATTTATTATAAAAATTTTAATATAACCAATATTTTTTTTTGTATAAAACCTATAGCTGTAAAAATTATTAAGTGAATCATTCATTTGCTCAACATTTAGGTTATTCAAATGTGAGACGTGAGTCTTATTTCGAATATCTCAGTCCTACAGGTGACACCATAAGAATATTTGAACCATTCTCTCCAAAATAAATAAATTAATAAAATATAAAATATGTGATTCAAGATGTATAATGGGCCGGTCTGGCCCGAGGTCCAATTTGACCGGGTTCAGATCAATCCGGATCCAATCCGGTGCAGAGAGCGGGCCGGCCCGATCGCATTGGCATCTGATCCAATCCGGACCCGTGACCCGATTCGCAGTAGACCGGATCGAACCGAACCGATTTAAAAAAAAAAAATCCGTTTATATATATATATATATATATATATATATATATATATATATATATATATAAAAGTTAATAAATTTAAGTTAAAATTTATAGGTTTTTTGTTACTAAGTTAGTTTTTTTTTTAATTTGAAATTTATAAGTTATTTGTTAGATTTTTTTTTATATAATTTATGTAAGAATTTATATAAACATTAAGTAAGAAAATTTTATTTGATTTCTTAAAGATTATGTGTAGCTTCCTTGTAAAGATTTATAAGTTGATTTCTTTATTTGAATTCAAGATGTATACTTTATATAAACATTAAGAAAAAAAAATTATTTGATTTCTTTATGTCAATATTATATAACTTTAAATATAAATAAAAATCTAAATATTTATAAGTTTATTTTTGAAAAAATTATAACTTTTTTTATAAGTATAAATTTTTATAAGTATAAATCTTTATATAAAATTTTTATATAACTTTTTAGGTATAAATAAATATAAGTATAAATTTTATAACTTTTTTAAAATCTTTATAAGTATAAATCTTTATAATCTTTATAAGTAAATCTTTATAATCTTTATAAATAAATCTTCATAATATAAATATTTGTGTCTTAGTTTCTCAGCCTCTCTTCAAAGATTATTTGTAATACTGCAAGTAAAGTTTGTAGAGCGACTGGAAGCTAAGACTCAAACATAAGTTGCAATTAGGTTTAAATATATCTATGCCTTATATAAAAATAATAAAATATGTTAAAATTGATACTTTTTTTTTTTAAGAAAATACATTACTAGATATCCATACACATTTTCAGATGTATGCGTATCTTCTACCACAGTTATGATCCCGAGTTATTTTTTACAATGCAAGCATTCAAAAAGAACTATATTCGAAGAACTTCTTTTCGTATCGTGCTCATTATATACTCCGTTAAAATGTTGTCAAATTTTTGATTCAAACTCTAGTTGCAATGCCGGTTGAGGTTGCGGTGCTGGTTGAGGTTGCGGTGCGGGTTGAAGTTGTTGATCTTTCAGTTGCTGTTGTGGTTGCTCATTTTTCATGATAGTATATAGTCTCTTTATACTATATTGCTTCTAAATTTTGTAAGAGGAAAGAAATTGTGTTGTATTTTTTCCCATGAATTATAGGCTATTTATAGGATTTTTTGGTGCCAAATGACCTCAAATACCCTAAAAAGAGTTGTTATAATTGATATTTTGGTCATTTTAGCAAAATGACCAAAATATCCCTAAAACGGTCAAAAAATAGTCACTAAAATAAGAATATTTTGGTAAAAATAACTCACAACGGATATATTATAAAAAAAAATTAAAACTCAGTCGAACCGTGACATAATCGAAAAAAATCGGGTTTGTCCTGGCTGACCGAGTTGACCGAATTGGATCCGACCCGAACAAAGACGAGAACGGACGAGGCCGGGCTTGCGGGTCGGATTCTCCGACCCATTCCGGACTCGTGGGAGGGAGTGGGCCGGACCAGGTTAGTCCGTTGACTGGGTCGGGCTTGGATCGGGTTCCGTGCCGTCCGTCCTTTTACACACCTTGATATGTGATGCTATCAGGATATTCTATTTTATTTTACGTGGCTGAAGAAACATAAATTTTGTTGTAGCGATAATAATATTTACGAAATTGGGTGAAAGAAAAGAAGTTTCGAAGAATTAAAAACCATGATATTTTTCACCAGTCAGGTTGGTGAAAATTGGACATGACAGTCTGGCAAAAATTCAACATTTAGGATTTTTTTTTTTGTGCAGCGCCTGCTGGGGATGGGGTTGCAAGCACAAAAAAGGAGGAGGAGGGTGCAATGGAGAAAGGGGGTGCGGTGGGTGTTGGTGGCTCAGAAGGTATGGACCTAACGGAGGAAGTGGTCGTAGACATCTTGTTGGACTGTATCTCGTTTCCGGTCTAGCGCTCAAAATGTGATGTCAATGGAGTTAATAGTTTAGTCCCACACATCGGATAGAAAGTATGATCATGATGTGTAAATAATTGTGATTGATTCAGACCTTACATAGAATTCTCTTTTAAGACATATGCGCACAGTCCAATATCGTACCTCATGGGTCAACTCTGGTTCGGGTTACACACCGTTCGTAACAAGTGGTATTAGAGCCCAAGCTTACGGGACTGGTTTGGGTGGCACTAATTGGTTTGAGAAATATTGTGTTGAACGTTCATGCTTATAATCGGAGCCGATGAGCCGATTATACTGGCTCTATTCTCCAGGTGGAGTTAGGGGCATTCTCCAGTCATTCGGTTGAGCACGGATCATACCTAATATTGGAGACAACTACACAGATTAGCTTCAAAGGTGGAGACGACACAACCAAGGTGAGCAAAACATTGTAGTTGGCACACAAATGATGGTGTGGATGAACATGTCGGTTTGGTTATGTGGTCAAATAGATCGATATGGCAATATATTGTATCTCCTCGGTGTTGGGCTGGCGAAAACGAATAAGGATACTCGGATAGTGGGAACAAGCAAAGGTAGTCGGGGTATGCTTGGTTGCTTTGTCGCTCGGTCAACGAAAACGAGCTAAGGTGTAGAATGTTGGATTGTATCTCATTTTCGCTTGAGCGCTCAAAAGGTGATGACAATGTAGTTGATAGTTTAGTCCCTCATCGGATAGAAGTGAGATCATGGGTTGTAGATAATTAAAATTTGTTCATAATTGACATAAACAAATTCTTTAAAAACATATGAGTCCAGTCCAATATTGCACATTACGAGTTAACTCCGATTCGCATGGGGCACACCACAATTCCAACACATCTTGTTGTTGCTGTTGCCATTGCTCCTACCCCGACCTCCTCGACTCTCCCCCTCTCCTCCAGTTCTTCTCCGTGGTTGTAGTCCCCTCCCTCCGGTACTGCAAAACAAATGTTGGATTTTCGTCAAACATACTTGCAGAAACTATCGTTGTTTCCAATTCAAAAAAAATAAAAAAAATCTAATTTAACTCAATTTTTTATATATTAAGAGTTTATTTTGTTCACCCATAGAATGTAAGTTATTCTTCCACTCAAATATTATTATGTATCAAAATATGCAATCTAAAATAACTTTAAAAATAATATTATAAACATCTAAAATAGTTTTGACCATTGTTTTAATACATGACAATATTTGAATAAAAGTGTGATATGCATCCGAGCACGAACAAAAATGGACTCCCTATTTTCGTAGTTGTAGCAAAATTTCTGTTGGAGAAAGCTCATGGCAGCTGTAGTGGATATTGGTGCAGAATGAGAATATCATCAATTAAATCTTTCTTCAAAAGCAAAGCAAGTGGGCGTGACGGAGGGCTCCACTCACCTAAACATTGGAATTGGATGCATGCATGGGTGTCAGCATCATTGAGTTACTCTCTTAACAGCCAGCCAGCCTCGTGATGATATATCCTCTTTCTCTTCCTCTTTCTCTTCCTTCCTGCAGAAAAATCTGCTGCTAGGACACTTCGTGTCGGGAGACCAAAAAAAAAAAAAAAAAAAAATGGTTGTAGTCTTCAACAAGGAGCTACTCAGCTGGTACTTGATCACTCTCAAGCTCAAAGAAACCGTAGAATCCGGCCTCCCAAAATCACAGCCAAACTCCCCATCCCCATCTGCAAAAGTACTGCCACCACCGCCGGCCCAATTGTCACCGGCCGATGCCGAGTGGATCGTGTCGATAAGGGAGAAGCTGGACCAAGCCCAGCAGGAGGAGACCTCCTGCCCCTGGGCCCGCCTCTCCATCTACCACGTCCCCAAGTCCCTCCGCGAGGGCGACGAGAAGGTCTACGCCCCCCAGCTCGTCTCCCTCGGCCCCTACCACCGCGGCAAGAGCCGCCTCCGCCACATGGAGCAGCACAAGTGGCGCGCCCTCCACCGGGTCCTTCGCCGCACCGGCCACTCCGTCGAGCTCTACCTCGACTCCATCAAGTCCCTCGAAGAGAAAGCCCGCGCGTGCTACGAGGGATCCATCGCCCTCACCAGCCGCGAGTTCGTCGAGACCATGGTTCTCGACGGGACCTTCGTCCTCGAGCTCCTCCGCGGCGCCGCCGGGGAAGGGTTCAAGGAGCTGGGGTACTGCCGCAACGACCCCATCTTCTCCATGCGCGGCACCATGCACTCCGTGCAGCGCGACATGATCATGCTCGAGAACCAGATCCCGCTCTTCGTGCTCGACGCCCTGCTCGCGATCCAGATCGGCCAGCCCGACCGCTGCGGCATCGTCGCTAGGATCGCGCTCCGCTTCTTCGACCCCCTCATGCCCACCGACGCGCCCCTCCGGAGGAGGGCCGACCACGACGGGGTCGGGTCCTCCCCCTCCAGCCACGAGACGATCACGAACGCGGAGTTCGACCCCCTGCTGTCGGACGACGGCCTGCATTGCCTCGAGGTGTTCCGGCGCAGCCTGCTGAAGACGGGCCCCGTGCCGGTGCCGAGGTTCTGGATCAGGAAGCGATCGCACAAGAGGAAGGTATTGGTAGATTATATATATTTTTTATTTTCTTTTCTGAGAGAAGAATAACAACATAAAAGAGGATAAGTGTTATCGGATCTTAGAGTAGGAGAATAACAAAATTAAAAAATTGTTACCGGATCTCTAGAGAAGTGTACGAAGTAGTGTTCTAAGAGATTATTCAAAATTCAAAATTTATATGCAAACAGATTCTCGAATGCTCTACATGCTCGTGCTGTCGACTTCTCGTCACTGCACACAGCTTTGAGAGTTTAATTCGGACTTAGCTATTGACCTGAAGAATAGTATATCTTGTGTACGAAACAGTTTCTAAGAGATTATTCGAGTTATATGTGCAGACTTATTTCCGAATACTTCTGAAGGTAAATTCTCGTGCTATCGATTTCTCGTTTCTTTACACAGTTTTAATAATAGAGTAATCCAAACTTAGCTTTACACAGTTTTAATAATAGAGTAATCCAAACTTAGCTATTGCCTAGAAAAATAGTAGAATGCGACAACACCACCGATAACATAATTAATAATGAGAAAGAAACTTGATGAAGCCTTGTATAGTTGTTAGCCATCATCGTTCGCAAGTGAAGAAACGTTGGACTCTTGATTTGAAGTATGGTTTTTTAACAACAGGTTGTGGTGGACAAGCGGCGGCAGCAGCTGATCCACTGCGTCAGCGAGCTGAGGGACGCCGGGTTCAAGTTCAGGAGGGAGAAGACGGACCGGTTCTGGGACATCAAGTTCAAGGACGGGGTGCTGAGGATCCCCCGCCTGCTCATCCACGACGGCACCAAGTCCCTCTTCCTCAACCTCATCGCCTTCGAACAGTGCCACATCGACTGTGGCAACGACATCACGTCCTACGTCGTCTTCATGGACAACCTCATCAACTCCGACGAGGACGTCGCTTACCTGCATTACCACGGGATCATCGAGCACTGGCTCGGGAACGACGGGGAGGTGGCCGACCTCTTCAACCGGCTGTGCCAGGAGGTGGTCTTCGACATCAACGACAGCTATTTGTCCGGGCTCTCGGAGCAGGTCAATAGGTACTACAACCACAAGTGGAATTCGTGGAGGGCCACATTGGTGCACAACTACTTTGGCAACCCCTGGGCTATCGTCTCCCTCGTTGCTGCTGTTGTGCTGCTCGTCCTAACTCTTTTGCAGACATACTACACTGTTTATAGTTACTACTGGCCTAATTCGTGAAATTTAATTGCGCGCGATACTGGACGACGATCCTATTCTCAACCCACAACGACTATTTACATACATACACAGGTTTTTCTTTAATGGCACAGATCAATAAAAGGAGAAGATCTCAAGTAAAATATTGTTTGGTTTGCAAAAAATAAAATAAAAGGAGAAGATTTTTTTTCCCCTTTAGGGGGGATTTTTCTACTCAGCTTGGTCGACTGACATAATCTCACAAATTCAGAACCATGTTCTAGCAGAGACCAAGAAATCACGGTGTGGAAACATCAATAAAGTGCTTTGTGTTGCGTATGTATATGATGTACTAATTGTGGACTTCAGTAATGAATCTATATGAGATTTGTGGAGGAAAATTATTTTTTACACAATGGATCATTACAGGAACCACATGGACACGCACGATCTGGTAAACGGAATACTGTATAAGCAGAAAATTAGATATTTTGAAAATTAAATTTTCTTAAATTAAATTTTCGACAGACATGAACGTGACTGACCAAGCTGAGGAAGTTACAATCAGAACAAAAAATTATCTATACAATAAATTTTTTTTTACTAAAATTAAAAAAAAAAAATGGTCCGGAGACAACAGTTGGTAGAAATGGCGGATTGAAATCATCACTGGGTCAGTGGAATAATTATTGTGTGGGCCAGACGTAGTGTACAATTTTTCTTCTGAACAATTTGCACGGGAAGGATGTACTGTTCTCTTGATAATCCAACAGTTCGCACGTGAAGGATGCACTGTTCTCGTGATAATCCAACAGTTCGCACGTAAAGGATGCACTGTATCCAACACATACAATAAGTTACATATACAATAAAATTTTGGATTTGTGCATATATTTGGAAGAGGACAGAGGCCATTGGAGCTCCCAAAAATAAGTTTGGATTTGGATGGCAAATGCCACGTTTCAACCTATAAAAGGTCAATAATGCTAAGTTTACTACCAAATACTTACAACCTTCTTACAACCCTCTCTACTCCTCTGCTATGTGGGCCACACCCGACCCCACGTCTCACCTAACGAACGGCTGTCACATGTCATTTCTGTCACCTGGCGGCCAACGGAACAGCCCCCGGGCCCCACCTCTCCCTCCTCCTCTAATGGACGGCCGCCACGTGACTGTTGTAAGAAGGTTGTAAGCATTTGGTTGTAGGCATAACATTGCCCATAAAAGGTACACACTTCCTGTCACCTCATTTGTTTACCCATACGTGTATGGAGCCCTCCTCCCAAGGATGCCCTGACATTATTGACATAGAATAATATTATCTTAGGTTAAAACAGCCCATTTGTCATTCAATGATCTAAACCCACATGTAAATGCAAAGTTGGTTGATTTTTTAAAATTGTATGTAAAACATCTAGCTTCTCTTAAATTACACCGGAGACATAAAGTTTAGACAAGTTCTAAACTCAGTTTCAATACATCATTTAAAATGGCATAATTTGTTTACACAATTTATATCCTTCTTAATGGTATAATTTTTGCATTTATATTTTATTGTTCTCGAACGAAGGTTAACTGATAAAAAATTTTAGTGACGAATTTTTATCGAAGAAATTTATCTTCCAATGACAAAATTAGATTTTCAGTGACTTTTAGTGACGAAATTGGACTTTTAGTGACGTTTTTATTACATTTATCATATTCTCGAAATTATTGTTCGCCAAAAAAAAGTTCGATACTTTACAATTTGCCCAAACTTTATGTTTTTGGTACAATTTAAGAGACGTTTGATACTTTACTTACAATTTTCTGTAATTTTTTTGACTAAATTGTAACTTGATACCTTTTAACTTTTTCAACTTAATATTCTAAACTTTTAACAGAAAATAACTTAATACCATCAACTATTGAAAAATTTCATGTTGATAGATACCTTCCGCCATTCAGGGTTAACTATTCTTTTTTTAAAAAGACAAAAAAAATCCATCATTCTCCAAACCCTAACGGCTGCACACTCCCGCCGCGCAACCCCCACCCCTCCCCCACCCTCGCCCAACAACACCCTCCCACGACCCTGCCCCCGCCCCGCATGCACCCTATAAACCCCCTCAAATTTTGTAGGTAGACTGGTTTTGGAAAGAATTTTGGTTTAACCTTAGGTTGTCTAACGATTAGAAATTAAGGTTATGTAGACAGGTTCTTTAATTCTAGACTCTTGGTGCACATTACCGTTGCTACAATAATTGTAGCACAACAATAGCCCTTACTTTCCAACAAATTTTTGTACTCTTTACCTGACAAGCCAACCTAGACACTGGATATTTCGGTCACTCACAAACATACTCCCTTGTGCTCTATTTTAATTGCACAACTTTCTAGTCACAAAAAAATTAATTCTTTAATCATATGCCTTGTACCTATGTCGTTGTCATCGATTTGGGGACACAAACTCAATCTGTTTCGCATAACCAATTAAAGGGCCCAAGACTAACACCAAGCCAATACCATCCATAATATTTGTGTCACTCCCAATTGAGACCCCATGTACTCCCATTTAATTTAAAAGCATATATGACACAATATTTATTTAAATTGGGAAAACTGACTTAACTTAAACCCAACTTAACCCTCAAACCCAATCATGAGGCTCATACAAAACACCCAACACCCTCCCTATCTTACAAAACACCAAACACCAACTTTTCACATCAAATCCACACTCTTTTCCTTCATTTGTGTAAACCCCTTGATTTTTAGATTTAAAATTTAAATTTTATTAATATTGGTATTATGTAATTATTGAGATTAAGGGAGAATTTTTATAATATTATATTCAAGGATAGATATTTTGTATATGTAATTAATTAATAATATTATACAGTAAAATTTTTTGAGTGTACAACTATTATTAGAGAATTGTAGATTTTTTCTGGAAATTATTTGGGTTTCACACACACACACACACACACACACACACACACACACACACACACATATATATATATATATATATATATATATATATATATATATATATATATATATATATATATATATATATATATATATATGGTTATTAATAATAATAATAATAACCCCAAACCCTATATCCTAAACCCTAAACCCTAAACCATAGACCCGCACCCAAACCCGAAACCCTACTGCTATAGTAACTTCCTCTTCCCCGCACCCCTTCGGCTATGAAACCGCCCCCGCACCCCCCCTCTCTCCCCCTCCCTGAAACTGCCCCAACCCCCTCTCTTCCTCTCCCTGAAACTCCCATCCCTTCACCCTATATAAACTCGCTACGAGTAGACCCCCACCACCAGCTCTCCCCCACTAGTCCAGACGACCGATCACACCTTCACCCCGACAACCGCCATCATCATCTAGCCACCGCCACCATCACCTTCACCCTGACCACAGTCGACCCAGATGACCCACGACCGCCGACTAGTGGTCGATGACCCCGTGCACCACTCGTGGACACCCCCACCGCCGCCGTCGACTGCCAGCAGCCGCTGCGCCGTCCACGGCCAAGCGAAAGCATCAGCAGCAGCAACAGTACCTTTTTACGGTACGATCTCTACGTCGCCATGTAACCGATTTTTGATCCGTCTTCTCTGGTACATTCGCATCATAACCGAGTTTAATCTCTTTATTTATTTTATTTTTTTGTTAATTTATCTGCTGATTATTCAGCGTCAAATTTGACCAACAACTTGATTTTATAAATCTAAATTTTCTCGATATGGGATGTGTTTCGCCAAATGAGGCAACTTCGTCGTGTGTGAATTACACCAAAAGGCTCGTATCGTCAACGCGGACGTGTAAAATTTTGTCGAACTTGATTTGGATGTGCGTGCACACCGGAATCAAAATGTATCCGTAAAAAAATATCGTATCGGCCTGTTCTGACACTTATCATAAATTTGTGTGTGCTTGTCGTTTCACAACTAAACTTGTGCCATCGAATTTGCAGCATTACACTGGTCCTATGACTCAAGTTTGGTTCAATTCTGAGAATGTTGATGAAATACTGTTTTGCGGGCCCCACGGTTCCACTTGATAGGTGATTTCGTGACCGGCTCACCGGAATCCAATTTTGGATACTCTATTGGGTTCATATTATCGTTCTGGACTCGTAAACACTAAGTTTATCGATTTTAGAGAACTTTGGCTTTGTCACATTTTTGGTACGAAATGAGCCATATGTGGATCCCGCTTTGACCAAAAACTGTCAATTCTGTCTCTGTGTCCAAATTGAACTTATGGGTAGTCAATTCTAGCTATTTAAAGTATTCTGTAAACCCCCTTACCCAAAATTAGGTTTACTCGGCTTATATAGTAGAATTAGGGCTAGTTTGGACCAAATATAATTAGAACACGACATTTATTTAATTATGAAATAATTTATATCGCGTAGCGCACATTACCGTTGCTTCTATAATTGGAGCACCTCACTAGCCATTGCCTTCCAACAAACTTCACAACCTCATCCTAGACATGTCACGCCCCGAGGCGTCCCCCGAGTCGTGACCGCCGTGCGGGCCTGGAGTTGCGCCCGCACAAGGCTTTAATGATTTGTATAGCAAGCACATATTCAGAGTATGCAGATAAATTGAAACACAGATTTGAAACATAGAAAAGTTCTCTTTATTGATAATGAACATCTATTACAAACTCTTGAACGAGTTAGCTAATATGCCGAACGGCTTACAAAAGAGATGACTCAAAATGAGATAGCAGTCCTGTACATTACATCCTTTTATAAACTCAAAACGATAAAGACCTCCAGGCTGGAGGACGGCTTTGCCACGGAGCTGCATTTGTGTATGAAGAGTTGCAGCTCCTGTCTTCAAATGCTTCAGGGGGCGCGGTGAAGATGCGCCAACAGTTGGACTGGATCGGGTAGACGACTTCGGCTCCTCGCTCGGTTCGCCTTGGTGCGGAGAATCTGTTTCAACGAGGGTCAGCATATCGAAACATGCTGGTAAAGGCGAGCTAGCCTGACTATACCAATCAACACATTGTTTAGTGAAGCATGCATATTTTTGTGGGTTTCTATCTTGCCTTAGTTCATTTACAAGTAAGCAGCATATTAAATTTACTGAAATAAACGTGCCACCGTTAGGTGGATTTTACCTGACCGTCTGAATTACCTGCACAATACTTACCCTGCCTTCCCTGCCACGAAGACACAAGTTAGTATGCAACAGGTTTAAATATACACGATGATCACTGGCATGATTGCCATAGTGGACTAGTTCGAGGCAAGGATAGCATGCAACGATAGTACACGAGGCACTGCAAGCCACCTTGTCCCGTACACGATGACTATTACACGAGTTCCGCCCGGATCGGATCGGTGCCAGTGCCCCAGCGACCGTCCGCAGAACTATACCTTGTGCACAAGTTGTCCATGATCGTACACGATTAACACGTTAACAATTCATGCAGTTGAGGCAACACGATTGCAAGAACACGAGTGCAAATACACGAGTGCACGACAAGTAGTAATGCATGATTTATTTAGCATAGCCTCCCTGAACAATTATGCATATACAAGATATGTTCTATACTTAGCACGTTTTATAGAACATTTGCACGAACAAGCATACGATAAGGCAACAGTTCACAGGTTTGATTGACAAGCATAATAACCAAGTATATTTGTCTTTTATCTTGGTTTCTTTTATTATTATTTGGTATCGTTTGATCGGGGCATAGAAGAGTGCAGATTGATTAGCTGTGAAGCTTGGAAGCAGGACTAGCTAATCGGGTTGGTAGCCACTCACTTAGATTTTGGAAAGAAGAAGGAAAGAGGCGCTTCACGACTCCGCTCGCAAGCCACCTACTGTTCGTTCACCTGCACACGAACAGCTCGATTAATACTTCTTCCTCTCTTTCCAATCTCGGAATAGAAGTGCAAGTCAATGAACGAAAATAATGAAAACCATCGAAACCGTTCAAGGAAAACAAGCAAATCCCAAAACCAACTCAAAGCACGAAAGCAACAAGCGACATCGAAAACCGAGGCAATAAAAGATAGCAGCGGAGAGGTCCCTCCTGACTCTGCCGCTAAGCCGATCCTTGGGGCGCAGTCCACCGAATATGGGAATCGATTCCGAAGAAACAAATCCATAACGAGGACGAGTTCTTAATTCAATCTATCCCGATCGAACGATACCGTCTTGTGTTTCTTAGCCGCGCTCTCCGCACCGGGAGAACGGAGCGCTACATCCTACCCAACTAATTGGAAGTTTCGTCCCGAAACTTAGGGTAGAACTTACCGTTAGGGATTATTTCGTTGGGAACAACGACCAGGAAGGTTCGGACAGGAATTAATGGCATGGCCTAATTGTCCACACGCTAGGCATAACCCAAGTCTCAAACGATAATTGTTGGCAGTGTGCCCACGCTTTTTACAGAAATTATACGATGGCCCTGGGTTTCCTCTTTGGTGCCCTCCGTTGTTAGGGCATTTTGCAGCAGTATTTCCTCTATCGTTGCTTTGGCGTTTGTGAGTGGATGTATGCACAGCGCCGGCAGGAACGTGAGGATAGTGTGGTTCGAGCGACAGGGCGTGATTCATGACTTCACGCATTGTCCGATACTGAGGAACGGATACGTGCGAATGGATGACAGGGCGTAGTCCACCTTCAAACCTTCTAGCTCGACTCGCTGCATCAGGTAAATAGGCCCTAGCGAATTTGGAGAGTCGGTTGAATTCGGCGGAGTACTCCTTAACTGTCATGCTGCCTTGCCGCAGCTGCACGAACTCGTTTTCCATTTGACATTGTACAGGAGGGGGTACATACTCCTCTTCGAACGCGGCACGAAAAGTCGTCCACGAGATCGTCTCCTCTCCGTGATCAAATTGGAGAGATCGTCGATGCACGTCCCACCAATCGTGTGCGTTGAGGCAGAGCTGTAGTTGCGCGCAGGCGATGCGCTTCTCTTCGGGGACCTCTAGCAGAACGAAGTGATCTTCAAGTTCGGCCAACCAATCTAGAGCTACGACTGGGTCCTCAGTCCCGTTGAATGGGGTATTGCAGACTTTCTTGAAGTGGCCAAAGTCGAAGGCAGTCATGTCCCTCGCTCTTGGAATTTGCGGTGTCTCTACTTCAAGCACGGGCTGCTCCACCGGAGTCGTTGTTGTTGCGGCGAAATGGTTGGCAGCCAAAGTCTGAACGATCTGATGCAGGGTATCTACCTGCTTCTGTTGGACTGAGAATCGTGCTTCTATATTGTCTTGAAACTTGAGCTGACTCTCTTCCGCTCGCTTCTCGGCCCGTTTATGGCGAGCCTCGTCCCTTTGTTGGTTTTCCCCCAACATCCGCAATATTTGCTGAACGGGATCGATGCTTGGCATGGCTCGCTGGCTTTCTGAACTTCCCGAAGTGCCCGAACTACTTCCTTGGCGTTGCATTTCGTCCGGGACTTGTGCTGCAGATTGCGTAGGATTCTTTCCTTCAAAAGAAGGTAAATTACATTAGGATCATAATGTATTATGGACTTATTGCATGAACGTATCTCATTTTGGCCTAGCGAGTTCAAGAGTTCGCACAGGAATTTGATCGTTAAAGGAACTTTCCCAGCACGAAGTCTAAGGAACCTTGAATCTGTGCTCTGATACCACTATGTCACGCCCCGAGGCGTCCCCCGAGTCGTGACCGCCGTGCGGGCCTGGAGTTGCGCCCGCACAAGGCTTTAATGATTTGTATAGCAAGCACATATTCAGAGTACGCAGATAAATTGAAACACAGATTTGAAACATAGAAAAGTTCTCTTTATTGATAATGAACATCTATTACAAACTCTTGAACGAGTTAGCTAATATGCCGAACGGCTTACAAAAGAGATGACTCAAAATGAGATAGCAGTCCTGTACATTACATCCTTTTATAAACTCAAAACGATAAAGACCTCCAGGCTGGAGGACGGCTTTGCCACGGAGCTGCATTTGTGTATGAAGAGTTGCAGCTCCTGTCTTCAAATGCTTCAGGGGGCACGGTGAAGATGCGCCAACAGTTGGACTGGATCGGGTAGACGACTTCGGCTCCTCGCTTGGTTCGCCTTGGTGCGGAGAACCTGTTTCAACGAGGGTCAGCATATCGAAACATGCTGGTGAAGGCGAGCTAGCCTGACTATACCAATCAACACATTGTTTAGTGAAGCATGCATATTTTTGTGGGTTTCTATCTTGCCTTAGTTTATTTACAAGTAAGCAGCATATTGAATTTACTGAAATGAACGTGCCACCGTTAGGTGGATTTTACCTGACCGTCTGAATTACCTGCACAATACTTACCCTGCCTTCCCTGCCACGAAGACACAAGTTAGTATGCAACAGGTTTAAATATACACGATGATCACTGGCATGATTGCCATAGTGGACTAGTCCGAGGCAAGGATAGCATGCAACGATAGTACACGAGGCGCTGCAAGCCACCTTGTCCCGTACACGATGACTATTACACGAGTTCCGCCCGGATCGGATCGGTGCCAGTGCCCCAGCGACCGTCCGCAGAACTATACCTTGTGCACAAGTTGTCCATGATCGTACACGATTAACACGTTAATAATTCATGCAGTTGAGGCAACACGATTGCAAGAACACGAGTGCAAATACACGAGTGCACGACAAGTAGTAATGCATGATTTATTTAGCATAGCCTCCCTGAACAATTATGCATATACAAGATGTGTTCTATACTTAGCACGTTTTATAGAACATTTGCACGAACAAGCATACGATAAGGCAACAGTTCACAGGTTTGATTGACAAGCATAATAACCAAGTATATTTGTCTTTTATCTTGGTTTCTTTTATTATTATTTGGTATCGTTTGATCGGGGCATAGAAGAGTGCAGATTGATTAGCTGTGAAGCTTGGAAGCAGGACTAGCTAATCGGGTTGGTAGCCACTCACTTAGATTTTGGAAAGAAGAAGGAAAGAGGCACTTCACGACTCCGCTCGCAAGCCACCTACTGTTCGTTCACCTGCACACGAACAGCTCGATTAATACTTCTTCCTCTCTTTCCAATCTCGGAATAGAAGTGCAAGTCAATGAACGAAAACAATGAAAACTATCGAAACCGTTCAAGGAAAACAAGCAAATCCCAAAACCAACTCAAAGCACGAAAGCAACAAGTGACATCGAAAACCGAGGCAATAAAAGATAGCAGCGGAGAGGTCCCTCCTGACTCTGCCGCTAAGCCGATCCTTGGGGCGCAGTCCACCGAATATGGGAATCGATTTCGAAGAAACAAATCCATAACGAGGACGAGTTCTTAATTCAATCTATCCCGATCGAACGATACCGTCTTGTGTTTCTTAGCCGCGCTCTCCGCACCGGGAGAATCGGGCGCTACAAGACATGCCCGCCTACTATTCTGACCCTTGTGAAACTTCTAATATTGCTCTCTAGTGCTATATTTTAGCCGCACAATAAACATCGCGGAAGTTATTTATTAATTATAAATAAATTCCAATTTTGTACCCTTGTGTGTCCCAATCGAAATTGGAGACACAATCTTGACCGTTTTGTACAAACCGAATTTTATTAATATTATACACTGTCCCCTCTACGCCCTGACAATTGTGTCCCGCCTGATTTAATCCCATGTACTCCTAATTAATTTTAGAACCTCGTGCGCGTTCGATTTAACTAATTAAATCTAATTTCCGCCTTTGTGCAATTTTTCCAATTGTCGGAGTTTTTATGCAAAAATGCATTGAGGTGTCTCCACCATTGTGATAATTCATAAAGAAACCTATTTTTTCCTTCACATGGATTTTTTCCATAATTTTCCGGATGTGCAACGCGCACATCGCCCCCATTTATTTTAAACCCCACCCTTGTAATTTAAACCCTGCAATTATAGCTCAAACACCCTCATGTGAGCCTAAGGCCCAATTCCTAGAGATGTTGACCAAGTCAAACCAAGCTTTTAGGTCAAACACCCACCACATGTATATAAACAAATTTTCTTTCCCTTTTCTTTATTTTTCTTCTCTATCCAATACCCAGCCGACCCCTCCCTCTTCTTACTGTTCATCATCCCTGTGCCCGACCCCCTCTTTGTCCAGCCGACCGGAGCAGCCCCCACCGCTGCCTTGAGCCTCTCCCTCTCTTCTCCGACTTCCTCTTTCCCCTGAACCTCTCCTCCCCAGGATCTCGTCCTCCGCCGTACTTTTCCTTCCCTCAAACGTCACCTCGAGCACATGACCCCCCCTCTGCTAAACCGCCGGCCGGAGCTGCCCCCAGCCGTCGGACCCGACCTGAACGACGATCTTCTTGCTCTCTTCTCCTTCCTCCTCTCCACCCTGCCCATCGGCGGATTCCCTATCACCATCGCCATTGCCATCCTCCTATTCCATCTTCATCCTCCTTCTCCTCCCCTGTCGGAGCCACGACCACCTGACCCACCAGCAAACCCATGACTCGCCGCCACCACCCTCATCTCCGACGCTGGGATCCTGCCACCACGCCACCAGCAACACCACCGCCACCTGAACAGTAAACTCCGGTCATCCTCATCCAGAATATTCATCATCATAACCACCATACGATATCACCACCACCACCATTCACCTGGCCCCCTCCCTGACCGGACCACCCTGGCCAGACCTCCTCCCCTGGCCGGGCATCTACACCATCACCATAGCCATTATCCCACCTTCATCATTATCATCCTCATCGTATAAAATCATCATCATCATCCCCATGCAATCAACACACTAACCCTAAACATCTCTTAATCACCACCATCAATGTAGCCAACGTCGTCATTATCATCTCATCATTGTCACCAATCATCATCTTCACCATGAGGATCATCATCATCACCCCATCATCGTTATCATCAACCCATCATTATCTCATCATCGTCAGAGTCGTCACCAATGCCATCGTCATCGTCATCATCAACACTCTTTATCAGCATCATCATCATTATCACATAGTCATCCTCACCATCACCTTAAACCTAATTCTATTATCATCACCTCATCGTCATCCTGTCATCATCATCGCATCGTCGTCATTCCATCACCCTCACCATCATTATTATTTCACCATCATCCCATCATCGTCATCACCTCATCGTCACCTCACCATTCATATTCATCATCAGCACTGTCATCCTCCCATCATCGTCGTTATAGTCGTCACCAGCATCATCATCGTCGTCAACCTCACTGTCGTACCCGTGCACATACTCCGAGGTATGAGCTTGTCTGTCTGCTCTATTTATGTGTGTTTGTGTGCGTTCCAGTAGGACAGTAGTATTTCGTTACCACTGTTAGCGGATATCGGACCCTGATTCGGTGAACCCAGTGCTGCGTACACAAACTCGTACTCGCACGCGTATAGTATTCAGTTTGATATATCTATATATATATTAAGTATATGCATACTATTCAACTTAGTATACGTATAATTATTGGATGATATATATATATATATATATATATATATATATATATATATATGGTATATATGTATATTATAATTAATTATATGCTAATAATAATTAGGAGTATGTGTATTCAGACTGTACGACCATAGGACACCGTGGACTGTCCCGTACTTACCTTGACCATGTTGACCCTAAGAACTTATGAATTGCCTGCCTTGCGTACCTTAACGTACTGGCTTAGACACCTGTCAATCGACTGTCTGATTGTGTACAACACTTGAAGATGAGACCCCACGTAACTCAACGCATAATTTACCGTGCTAGATGACTAGTGTTACCCCTAGTGTACCCCCTGAGTCTAGTGTAAATAGGGTTGTGTATGTGCTAGTGTAATGACTAATGATTTTATTGCATTATATTTATGTGTACATAGGATATTGGATTTATTCTGCGCAACTTCTGGAGCAGGTTATTGGTACATCGTAACTTTCTTGCCAGGCAAGTATACCTTGCCATTGTACTGTTATTCTTATTTCATATGATTGCATGCATCTTTATTTTCTGTCTTTAGTTCATATATTTTAACTGTTATATAAAATGCGCGCGATGGTGTCGTCGTGATATGTTTTTATTTATGTATTTGCATTGACCTTGTTTATGAGACTACCCCATTATCATGTAGCATCATTAGGTTTATTGGCCGTGACACAGTTGATACACGAGTTGTGAGTCTCATGTAGATCACGGACTTGCGTGCAGGGTTTGGCCTCCTGTACGTGTGGGCCGTGCGTTAGGAATAACTGTTGTTAGAAATTTTGCATGCTAGTAGACTTGGTAGTTATTAGAGGTATTATCGTGTCATGGATGTGACATGCTTAGAGCATGGGGTGGGGAGAACAACAAGTAAGGCGTGTGGGCTCCGTTGCACTTTCCTTGTGTAACCCGTACGCTCCGCCGAAGATGCGCGGTCATGATGACCACTATATATTATATTATTATCAGGCGGGCCTCCAGCGTTCGAAAGACGACGTGCCTTTGTAGGCCCCTAGATCTCCAAGAGAACCATGCCAATCCCATTTTAGCCAGATAGCCCACGCGTTGGGAAAGTTGTTCTTAACTGCATACACTTAGACGGTTAGGCGACCCCTTTGGATATTTATTTAAGTACTTATTGGCATGTGTTTAAGTATCTTGTTATGTCCCTCTGAGGATCTGGTCCCCTGCCAGGTGTATCTGTTCTTGAGTATTCGCATGAGCGCAGATTCGGATGGTTACTTATGTTTCGAGGATGTCTTCTCTTCGAGCCCGTGATGGATAGCTGGTATTCTTATATTGTGTTTATTGTGTTGTACTAATATTGTATTTGCTCTTATATTCGAGTTGGTAGTGGATTTGTTTCCATTCAACTATCATCCTTAGATACTTCTTATTGAGAGCTAGTTTCATAGATGTTGGTTATTTAATCATATTTGATTTTCGTGGATGAGATTTAAATTGTACCCTGTGACTTATGTTATACCACTTGTGGATTTGATATTCCTAATACAGCGTATGTATGGATTTGGTTTCCATATATTGGAGTTGTCATATACATGCGGCTGGCATGCTTACGTGTCCTAGTCCTACGTATTTTTGGGACTGGGGCGTGACATATTCTGAGAATAATGATGATGTTTGTTTTAGCATCCGGAGGCATACTTGGAGATTCTACTTTTATAGGAGCAATTGACGGAGTTCAGAATCCAGACAAGTGTACCTTGCCAACTTGCAGTAAATCCTGTTATATTATCGACTTGTGTTTTATTTTATATATTCTTGTGATGGGCCTACTCAAACTAGGACCGTGAGAAGTTGCTTAGCGTCCGAACAAGATTCGGGTGTCGACGCCGTACGTGGAGTCGTATAACGTCACTTAGAGAGTTGATACCACGATCCTATTTTTACGTGCTTGCTTTACCAAGTACGTCATACCGTAGGACACTTGACACTATTTCATGTGACATAATCTTTCTTGACTTATTCATGGTGGTTCTGTATAAGCTTACAGGATTCGTGATACGAGACTTTGTATATATAGAGATATCATTATGACTCGTTGTACTAGCTAGAGGTCACGATCTTGCGTGTTATGGACATGAGATATTGGGGACATGAGACATAAGGTTACATTGGGTGGAAAGAGACACACTATACTACAGGCTAATTATTTATATATATACTATAGCTGGAGGTGCCTTAGACTCTGTCTCAGATCTTTGGCACATTTACTGGCCCTACGAGATATTACTTGCTGCTATGGGCTCCTCGACACAGAGCCTGTATTTGTTTCAGCTTGAGTATGAGTGATACTCTCACGTGCATATCACTTAGATGGTTATATTAGTTTACCCCTGAGTATGTGACATTATACTGTTTTACTTTGGCATGCTGTTTCTTGTACCTTGTTACGTCCCTCTGAGGACCTTGTCCCTTGCCAGTTTTGCAACATAGACTATTATGGAGCCTACTTGGAGTTGCTGATGTGTGTTGCTTTGTCTTACAGGCATTGGTGCCAGGTATTTATATCATTTCTTTCGGAGTTATGGTTATTATTCATATTATTTATTCATCTGCTAATGTAGCCTAGTTTTATAGACTCATATTCCTTTCTCGAGTCTATTCGAGCTTATGTGTTTCTGGATGACCGACTTTAGCACATATAGTTCATTCTTGATATTTTGTTCTTTATGTGGATTGAGACATAGATATTTTCAGTATTTTCCTTATTATACATCTTATACGTATTTGAGTCTGACCAGAGTCTGGTCGAATGCGTAGCTGGCATGTTGCATATTCCCAGTCCTACGTATTTTGGGACTGGTGTCATGCCTCAGTCCCAAAATACCGAGGGACTAGCCACGTGGCAATGGCCAGCAGCACACACCGATGGATAACCCAATTTAATGGATCCATCGGGATGTACTTAAGCTGTAATACAACAATAAGGGTCTACTAATCTCATCTACAGAATAAATACATCAATATCAATAAAAGGAAATAAAACATCATTAGTCACAAGTCATTTAAATCGGGGAACAACCCGATAATAAGTCTGTTACAATTGTTCATTAAACAAGAATTAAAAGAGTTTAATTGCCATTAAGACTGAGCATAGAAGAAGATATTCAGGAGAAATTCTCAGCGATCACCTCGTCCTCAGGTTCTGGTACTGCTCCGAGAAGTGCTCATGTTCCGTACACCTCAGGATAGATATCCTCTGCTAACTATGGGGACATAATCCAGATCCAGGTCCTCAGGGGACATAACAAGGTACAAAATAACTCATGCCAAAATAAATGCAGTGTAGCAATAAATGAACAATAGGGTAAACTATATAACCAGCTAAGTGATATGCAAGTGAGAGTTCTAATCATACTCGGGCTGAGACTACTATAGGATCTGTATCGGAGAAACCCATAGTAGTATTCTTTCGAAGGGCCAGTACGGTACCAAAGCTCTGTGTCAGAGTCTAAGGCACTTCTATTAAAGTATTATATATATATAATCAGCCTTTTGTATGGTAAATCTCTCCCAAACCAATGTAATCTTATGTCACAGTTTCACGATGTCTCATGTCCATGTCACGCAAGATCAAAACTAATGTAACAAGTCATATAATTAGTTATGAATATAATGTCTATGTCATAATTCCTGTAACCTATACAGAATCACCTTGAATATTTTAAGAAGATTCTGTCTCATGAATAGTGTCAGGTGTCCTGGGTATAATGTACTTGATATTGCAATCACGAGAATATAAAGGGTGTCGATATCCACTTCCAGGTGACGTTACACAACTCCGCGTACGGTATTGGCACCCGAATATTATTCGGACGCTAAGTAAGTCACACGGTCCTAGGTTAAGCAGGTACAACATATAAATCACAGGAATAAAATAAGAGAATAATATGAATCAATATAGTGCAAATATGGCAAGGTACACTTGCCTGGGGTTCTGACTCCAACTGTAGCTCTGGCAGCAGCGGGATTTGCAGGGAGTCCTCCGGTTGCTGAAATAGACATCATAAATAGGTTCATAAAATATCAAATAGCTAGAAATGTCTGTCCTTGAGTCCAATTTGGACACATGGGCAAAAATATACAGTTTCTGGTCAAAGCGGGGTCCACATGTAGCCCACTTCGCACCGAAAAACGTGTCAGAAACAATATTCTCCAAATTTGTCCAACTTAGTGTCAACAACTCCAGAACGATAATATGAACCCAATGGAACTTCCAGAATTGAATTCCGATGAGCCGATCACAAAATCGCCCGTTAAGTGGAGCCGCGGGGCCCACAATACGCGATTTTGTCAACGTTCTCAGAATCGAACCAAACTTGGGTCACAGGACCAGCGTATTGCTACGAGTCCGATGGCGCAAGTTTTGTTTCAATCCGACGTGTGTACACAAAGTTACAATGAGTTCTGGAACATCCCGATACGGGGCATTGTCGGTGGATATGCGTTGATTCCGGTGTGCACGCACATCCAAATTAACTTTTACGAAATCCCACACGTCCGTATCAACGGCGCGCACCTTTCGGTAAAGACCGCACGCGACCAAGTCATCCCGTTTGGCGGGGCGCACTCAGTTCCGGGGAAAAATGGGGTGAATATTTTCCTGTTTTTGGATCGTAGTTCGGGATTGCCACAGGACGCGACACACCGAGCGGGTTGTACGGGCATCGAGAGGGTTACACAGTCTACGTGTCACAGCAGACGAAACGAGAAACGGGACAGCGAGAAGAAAGAAAAGTGTACCTGAACAGGGCTACACAAAAACCAAATTTCTCGTGTCCGCGAGGCGACACGACACACCTCGACACAGCACAGTACAGTCTAGGGTTAGGGTTTCGATCGACTCGTCGGAGCTTCGCCGGGGCTGCTAAGGGCTGAGGGAGGCGGAGGCTCGGCTGAGGCATCGCGGGGAGGTGGCACGGCGGCTGGTCATGGAAGGGGACTGCTCGGCGGAGGCTCGTGGTTGTCGGCTCTAGGGGAGCTCGGCGGAGCGGGGTGGAGTCTACTCGGGGCTGTCACTGGGGTAGGCGGAGGACGGCGAGACGGGGATGTTCGGGTCGTCGAGGAGCTGGGGAAGACGATGACTGCGGGTCGGGGAGTGAGGCAGAGGACGGCGGAGCTAGGGCAGCGGAGATGGGGGTTTTGGTGGCGGAGGCGGGTTTGGGTTTATATAGAGGCTAGTAGGTGGGGGAGCGGTGGCCGTTGCGGAGGCGAGGCGGCGGCATTTGCAGAGGAGCCGGAGCGGCGCTGGGGAGGGGTACTGGTTGTAACCGTCGACGGGTATCGCGGCGGCCGACGGCGGTTACAGAAGTCGAAAGGATTCGCCGGGGTCGGGTCAGTGGGTTAGACGGGTCGGGTTCGGGTCCGGGTCGGGCGGATGGGGATCCGACCCGATCCACTAAGGCATGGGTGCGGGTCGAGTTTTGGGTCGGGTCTGAGTTTTGGGCCCGGATCCTACCCAATAAGGATTGGGTTGGGTTCAGTTAAACTGGTCCGGTTCGGGTTGGTTTGGTTCAATTGAATCGGGTTTATTTTAGGGTTTAATTTGGTTTATTTAAAACTTAGTTTTTAGATCTTTAAAATTATTTCCGGGGTCTAATAAATTCTCGAAAAATTACCCTATGTATAATTTTTTATTTTACACCTAAAAATATTATTTTTATAATATTTTAATATTTATTTAATATCTTTTAAAAATTATTTAATTTTAAAATACCTTAGTTTAATTAAAAAATCCCAAAAAATTCTAGAAATTTTATGAAAATTCATTTTAAAAATTCCTAAAAAATCAGAGGGTTTACAACTGGGATGTGACATATTTTTTTGGTTGCCCATGCAGGTCAGATTAAATCGTTTCGTTTACTTTCCAGTATCGAAGGAGTCTGTAATCAGGATTAGCAATATTAATATCTCAATCCACAACTGATTTAAAAATTTCTTAGCATTTGATTATCGCCCTTGGACTTAATAATTGTACTCGTTTAATCCCCTCAACATCTTTATTATTGTTTATCATCTCTCCCTAATTCAGAGAGATGGACGTTCGTGCGCGGTATTTCCTCCAGAAGCGGATCCTTGTCAAGGCGGAAGAAGTCATGCTGGATATAAAATTTTGAGAAGATGGTTGCCCTTAGTAGGGTAGATAGATAGGTTATTCCTATACATTAGAGCTAATGTAGGTTGTTAGCATGATACTTGAATATAGTATTAGAGGCCTGGAACTATTAAAATCTTACCCTTGCTTAAAGTAGCAGTAATTTAGAAGTATTTGAATTTAAAAAGATGGTTTGATTCAAATGCATTGGAATATTTTATGAAATATATAGCTAGATACTAAGGATTAGTTGTGGCCCATGGCGGTGATACAAGGAATGGTATTATGACGCTAAAAAATTAGAACTTTACATAACAGGCCATAGTGGTTAAATCTCTAGTTGTCTTGTGACTTTTAGTATCAAAACTAGATCTTATGACTCATTAAATTATTGATGACTATACGTCTGGACTAAATAGATAGGTAGATTGCTAGACCTAATACTTTAGTAAATAGATAACTCAAGTACTAAAGTATAGCTTTCAAAATTAAATTAGATATATTTGATTATTTGGGTTGTCAGTGTTAATTGAACAAGTGAGTTCCACCCGTGATTACTTGGGTAGACAAGCTAGTATCTGTGATAAGAGTAAATATGTTGAAGGATGAAAGTTTTATGTTATAGTCTTGAGTTAGATATAGTAAATTGCCTATAATAGATGACAAGCTATAACAAGATGGTAACCATGTAGTTTGGATGAAGAGTATAAATAGAATAAACAAGGAGAAATCTCAGGTTCAAGGTGAAAAAGGTAGAATGGTAACAAGAAGAGTCGCGAGGAGTACATGATCTTGAGTATTTTAAATTAAGAGAAGGATCTAGGAAGGACTGAAGATTTATCATTCGGCAGTTGCATAGAAGATCTATACTATAAAACGGAAAGTACTGGGTCATGATTGGCGAAGCTTAAAGTTGAAAACAAGATTAACATACTAATATGGAGGTGCATAGGAAACAAATGATAAGGGAAAGATATTATGGTCGCATAATCTAAGGAGAAGGAATTTTGATATGGACTTGAGGGATAATAATTTTAATTTATGAATTATAGTGCTTTTGGAATCTTGAGAATTTAGTGCGAGTAAAAATTATTGATCTGTCTTGAAGTGATACGAATTTTAAGAAATTAAACACATGTTTAAAATCACATACTGACATGATAGTTATTCTGTAGAGGATTATCACAAGATCCTTAGATTATAGATTTACACATGGTATCGAATTGTAAATGAAAGATAGAAGTCTTATAATAATGATAGCTGAATATTGTAGGTTTACATATAAACTGATTAAGGCCAGGAATTTAAATTTTTGACTAATAGGATATGAGCCTAATTGGACCTACTTCACATAAGAACCAGCTGTTACGCCCAAGTATACACTCTCATGCTCCATATAGACCCCACAACATTCATGTTATACCTCCTTCTAGAAAACCTATACTAGTCAGTTCTGTTGTAATTAAATTAAATTGTACATAGACAACCCAATTAACCTAACCAGTGATATACTCGTATCCCATTCATGCCAACCTACGTCCATGACACTTGTGTTGCATTAAATTGAACCCCTTGTACTCTTTACACAATACTAAACACCTTGATGAGTTATATCACCTTTTGACGCTTATTACTGAATCATTCATCGGCATCCATGATATGCAATGAACAACTTCTCTGTACCATCTCAACCTAGTTGTATTTGGCTATGATATTTTCTATTGCCTTGTAGACTCATGATCTAATTAGGAGTAAGGAGAACTGGTAAAACTTTCTTTATAGAGTTATTGACTCATTAACGCCATGGTAGTACCTAGATTTTCTTTGATAGGATGTGACAACGGTCACAAAATCCTCACCATCTCATATTCCTCCTTGAAGTTAGACTTTCTAAAAACCCTTAGAAATATGATCATGACTATTGTTCATGCGGCCAACTTCATTCTTATAAGTTGGATAGAGTCTTGATTAAGCGTACCCTTATTCTTTGAATGCGACGTCAAAATAGGATTCCATAGGTAACTACGTCCCCCATCTTTAGTGCAATCTTGCTTAACTAAAATCTTTTCTACCATATTTATTTTTAATTTTGAGAAAAAATTTTTTATAAGTTGGGTAGATTGTAAACCCCCTGATTTTTAGATTTAAATTTTAATTTTTTTTAATATTGGTATTATGTAATTATTGAGATTAAGGAAGAATTTTTTATAATATTATATTCAAGGATAGATATTTTGTATATCTAATTAATTAATAATATTACACAGAAAATGTTTTTTTGGTGTACAACTATTTATTAGAGAATTATAGATTTTTCCTGAAAATTATTTGGGTTTCAAACCTATTTTTAGATAGATACACACACACACACACACACACACACACACACACACATATATATATATATATATATATATATATATATATGGTTAATAATAATAACCCCAAACCCTATTTCCTAAACCCTAAACCCTAGACCCGCACCCAAACCCGAACCAACCAAGACCCGAAACCCTACTGCTATAGTAACTTCCTCTTTCCCGCACCCCTTCGGTTATGAAATCGTCCCCGCATCCCCCTCTCTTCCCATCCCTGAAACCGCCCCGACCCCCTCTCTTCCTCTCCCTGAAACTCCCTTCCCTTCATCCTATATAAACTCGCCACGAGCATACCACCACCACCAGCTCTCCCCCACCAGTCCAGACGACTGACACTTTTACCCCGACCACCGCCATCATCATCCAGCTACCGCCACCATCACCTTCACCCCGACCACCGCCGACCCAGATGTCCCCCGACCGTCGGCGAGTGGTCGACGACCCTGTGCACCACTCGTGGACACCCCCGCCACCGCCGTCGACTGCTAGCAGCCACCGCGCCGTCCACGGCCACGCGAAAGCATCAGCAACAGTATCAACAATACCTCTTTGCGGTGCGATCTCTACGTCTTCATGTAACCGATTTTCGATCCGTCTTCTCCGGTATGTTCACAGCATAATCGAGTTTTTATCTCTTCATTTGGTTTATTTTATTGTTAATTTATCTGCTGATTATTCAGCGTCGGATTTGACCAAAAACTTAATTTCGTAAACCAAAATTTTCTCGATACGGTGTGCGTCCCACCAAACGAAGCGACCTCGTCATGTGCGAATTACACCGAAATGCGTATATCGTCAACCCAGAAATGTAGAATTTTGTGAAACTTAATTTGGATGTGATTGCACACCAAAATTAACTCATATCCGTAAAAAAATATCATATCGGCCTGTTCTGACACTTGTCATAATTTTGTGTGTACTTGTCGTCTCGTAATAAAAGTTGTGCCATCGGATTCGCAGCATTACGCTGGTCCCGTGTCCCAAGTTTGGTTTAATTTTGAGAACGTTGACGAAACATATTTTGCGGGCCCCATGGTTCCACTTGACGGGTAATTTCGTGACCGGCTCACCGGAATCTAATTTTGGATACTCCGTTGGTTCATATCGTCGTTCTGGACTCGTAGACACTAAGTTTGACGATTTTGGAAAACTTTGTCTTTGGCATATTTTCCGGTACGAAGTGGGCCACATGTGGACCCGACCCAATTTCACCCAAAACTGTCAATTCTGTCCCTGTGTCCAAATTGGACTTATGGGTAGTCAATTTAGCTATTTCTTCTTCTCCTTCTCCTCTCCATTCTCCTACTTCTTCTTTATCACCCTTCCAGCCAACCTCACCACCGTCGGCTGCTACTAACACCACCACCACCACCGAGCCGCCACCCTCAGATTAACATCCACCAAAAACCTAGTTTTCTATCGCATCGGAGCACGACCTCGGCGTCTATGACCACCACTTGGTCGTCTTTGCTGAACAGCATCTCGATGCAGCTAGTCAGAGATATCTCCACCTTATCATTGCCGTTTTCTCTTTCGCAATACAACCTCGCCTCTTCGAAGCATCTGCGACTAGCCGCTGCAATGACGAGAAGCACCTCCTCCATACAAGCTTGTGCAGATGTCCACGTGAGTACCGGTAGCATTCAGTGGATACATTGCTCACATCGATAGTGCACCTCGCCGGTGACTCTTTCTGTTCCAGCCTCTCTTCAGTCCCTCCTTGCTCGGGCGAGCATCTAGTCGACCCTTTATTGTACTGTCCTCGTCAAGCTCACGTAGTGAGAACCATCAGAGACTATTAGCTTGGGACGAGCGACTCGTAGAGCATTGGCAACACATACAAGGCTTCTCCTCCTACGGGCCGAAGCAATGGCAGAGTTGAGGAACCCCGAACCCTTGTCAAGGCAACATTCTCGACTCTCCAACTTTGTCCCACAGTGCTTCTGAGCCGTCTTCATAGCGTGACCACCACTGTTAACTCCCTTTTTGTCATCATGTACATCGAGTATGCTCCCGAAGGCGTTCTGTTCCCTGTGTCTGATCCCAACAAGCTAAGCGCCTCCTTCTTCTCTTGGGTTCTTTGGACTCCTTGGACTCGGACTCTATACAAGTTCCACACTCTCAACTTCTGGATCCAGATTTGCAGTGTTGGTCGTTGAGTTCTTCTTGTATTGCTGATGAGTATCTTCTTGATTTACAGGTACTTTGGGATCCTCAGACTTGGACGTTGTATCAGAGCCCCACCTTCAGCATCCGAATTCAGGCAAGTGTACCTTGCCATTCTGTAACTCAGTTCCAGTTTTACTATTTATTTCATCCGTACATTGTGTGCGCTTTGGATCAAAATTGTTACTTAGCATTTGGTTCATATCCGGGGGCAGACGTTTGTCGGTAACATCTAGTATCTATTATTAGATATTTTTTGATACCTTTATGTACCTACTTGGATACATTGCAACCCTATGACACATTTGGACACTGTTATCGTGCCAGACTTCTTGTATCCTGATAATGTCAGCATGATCAAAACTTGTGATGACTATAGAATCATGATTGGTGCTAGTTACTTCAGTATGACGAGACTGTTAGATAGAGGATCCGGCTCAGCGAGCCGTGAATGCGTCTCGTTGTCCGCATTGGGAGGGAAAGACTGTTACTAGACGCTTGAGCTACTTCGCATGAACTATATATATATATATATATATATATATATATATATATATATATATATATATATATATATATATATATATATACACATAGAGATCCTGTATCCGGAGTCGTAATACTTACTGTGTGACTCTATTCTCGGAGCTACGGGTACGCACCGTGTGTCTCTGTGCCTCTGAGCTACGAATTTATATTTGGAAAGCCCACGTGTCGAACATTGTCTTCAAGTTGTGTCTCACTTAGGTGGTTATTTTAGATTACATCGGCATATCACATATTTTCCTTCTGTTTTACTATGGCGTGCTATTATTCTACCTTGTTACGTCCCTCTGAGGACCTGGTTCCTTGCCAGATTGTAGGGTCGATTGCTGACGAGAGGCTGGAGCTTCTGATGAGTATTATACCAATATGTAGGTATTGTTACTCGATATTTGTATCACTTCTTCATTGTTCTGCTATTATGATATTTTGCTTATTTTCTGCTAGTATAGTCCAGTATTTGTAGACTCATATTATTTTCTTCGAGTCTATTTTGACAAGTGTAGCGTGGGGTGCACATCATGATACATGTTGTCCCTTCTTTATTAAATATCCTTGTGGATTGAGATATTAGATAAGTATACCGTGTTATATAGATAGTGACCATCATTTATAGCTTATACGTATTGTAGTCAGACTGGAGTTCCCTTGGTACGTAGCTGGCCATTTCTACGTGGCCTAATCCCGTGTATTCCGAGACTGGGGCGTGACATAGTTTTTATGATGTCCCATGCAGGCCAGAGCATATCGTTTCGGTTATGTTACTGTATCGAACGAGCCTGTAATTTAGGATTATTGTTGAATAAGATCTCAATCCATAACCGATTTTAAATGTATTTGATTATCGCCCTTGGACTTTAAAATTGTATTCGTTCCTTTTTCATCAATATCGTTATCATTGTTTCTCATCTTTCTTTATTTCGGAGAGACAAATGCTTGTGCTTGGTGATTCCCTCTAGAAGAAGATCGTAGTCCAGCCGAAAAAAGGCATGATTAATATAATATTTTATGAGAAGATTGTCACCCTTAGTAGGGTAGGTTGATAGGTTCTTTTTAGATCATAGAACTAGTATAGATTATTAGCAAGAAAATTGGACCTGGTAGTATGTTCCTGAACTAATAAAACCCTACCCTTACTTAAGATAACAGTGATTTGGGAAGTATTGGAAGCTAGAAAGATTGGTTATCCTAACCCTCTAGAATAATTTATGGAAATGCATAGCTAGATGTTAGGAATTAGTTATAGTCCATGATAGCGATACCAGGAACAATATTATGAACTTGAGAAGATAAAATTTTAGGCTCTCACCTGGAAGATTATCTGATACCGGGAATTCTAGCATGTGCTTGGGTGATACCATGATTATAATTATAATATGGTGACTCAGAGTAATAAATAACATAAAGAAGAAAATTGAGGAGTACAATTTTAGGGAGAATAAGCTGTGATTTGATACGGTATGCGGAGGATTTACTTACAAAATAGTGGTTTATATTATATACCTTAGAAAATTTGAGCCCAATAGTAGGTATAAACTATTACAAGGATAACACTAGTTATGCCAGTTTAATTAGATGATTACACCTAGAGGATATGAAGAAATTGATATCGAAAGAATTATGTTATGACAAAAGAATGATGAATATACCGATAGAAGAATTTGGGAATATCAGATTAGAGAACTAAATAAAAATTCGATTATGGATAAAGAAACTTTACTATTGAAACTGAGGTATGAAATGAAACATGAATGAGAGCAAAACTCAAAAAAAAATTTGAGGAGAAGAGTATTTATAAATTAAGGGAGAGAAAACACAAAAATAAATTTTAAAGGAGGATTGGTGTATGTAAATAGAACAAGAGAATTTATTATGAAATTAAGTCTAGACTATGACATTGTCCTAGGCATGGATTGGTTGAACCAATACCATGCGACGCTAGATTGCCCACGTGGATACGTTATATTTAGACTACCAAATCACCCTGAGTTTGAGTTTCTTTGGGGAGCCCGAAAGTATGGTGTTTAACCTATCTTAGAGGCACACATTGCAGAAGGTGAACCGGTGTACCCCCGTATTATATCAGAGTTTGAGGATACGTTTCCCGAGGATCTTCCAGGTCTTCCACCTGACAGAGAGATAGAGTTTACTATATAGTTGACTCCCGGAGCCGAGCCAGTTACTTTCTTCGTCTACAGACTAGCACCGAAAGAGTTGGTTAATTTGAAGGTCCAGGTAGATTGTAAACCCCCTCGACCAATTCAAGTCTTATTAGAATTAAATCGAGACGGTAGGGCTTATTTGGCATTAATTAGGATTAATGTGCGTCCATTTATGTCTTAAAATGTACCTTGCCCTTGCATCTCACCTTAGCTACGCCGCAGTTCTTGAGAGAGCGCCTTGGAATTATTTAATTTGATTATAATTGAAGTCAACTTCACCTCAAACAAATACGACCAAGCCCACCTTGTGCACTGCTACGTGTACCAGCCCCCAACAAGGCAGGACATGCCAACACGCAAGGCTAGCCCATAATCTCCATCACCAACTATAAATACAAATCCCTCATGCAAAACCCTAATAAACTACTATTCATCATCCTCCACAAAACCCTAGCCGACCTCCCCATCTAAACCAAGCTCCCCAACCGGCCGGACCCCTCAACCCCGACTACTCCCAACCGGCCGCACACCCCAGCCCGCTCCCGACCACCTCACCCGACCGACCCCCTACAGCCGCCCTCCGCGCCGACTGCTCCAGCCCGCTCCCGCTCCACCCGACCCCGACCGCTCCCCGACCGGCTGCTCAACCCAGCCAGCCCACTCCCCGACCGGCTGCTCAACCCAGCCAGCCCGCTCCCTACGCCGACTGCTCAACCCAGCCCGACCGCTCCCCGACCGGTGCACACCCCAGCCCGACCGCTCCCCGACCGGAGCACTGCCCCGATCCCGACTGTCCCATCACCGCTAGACGGATCCATCCACGCTACCGGAGCCACCCTCGTCGAAGGAAACAGCCGACCAGTGAGCGTACCCCCTCGCTCGGTTGATCAGGTACTCGTTCGTGGAACCCGTCTCTCTCGTGTCCTAGTAATTTCCTTCGTGCCGCCGTGTCAGCATGGAAGTATATTAATAAACTCATAAACCTAGTTAATATTTTGTGCATGGAATTGAGTTTTAGTTAGATATTAATTAGTGATTAATTATTCTAAACTATCGACCAGTTACCAAGGACAAGTAATCCGGTAGAAACCCACGGATATAAATCCTAGTATGAACAAACATAGAGAATAAAGACATGCCCGCATAGAACAGAAATTATGGATAACTCGTAACTGGATAATTATTGCCTCGAGACACCTGTTAACCGAAGACAGAACACATGTACACCCTAGCTAAGTGTGCACGTGATGCTGTACTCGAGCAACAGTGAACTCGCGACAAGTATTCAAGAGTAGCGTATTAACCGTACGTAGATAATGCGTAGTATCTGATGCCTATATTATTGTGTTATATTATTTGTCTTGGTTCTTTGGATCAGCCAGGAGACGCTACCAGAGTAGGCTTTTGGCATTCATCTCTTGAAGACTCAGGCAAGATACCTTGCCATATTTACTGTCTAATTTAAATTATGCAAATGTTGTATTATATGCTTGTTGCTTTGCTTTATACAACTGTGCGCGTCCGAGATTATCTCGGGTGCATTTCGAAGGATACGTCGATGATTAGTATACATGGACTTAGTCGTTAGCAGACTCACCTCATTGGATGATACCCTATTATGTTCCAAGACCTGACACTTTTATACGTATTCATAGTGATAAATCTCATGTTGGGATGCGTATTCGCGTGATCGACTAGCTATCGCCGCGTATGACGCGCATCATGGTTAGCAAGAAATTTAGGACTATTTCAGTATAGAGACTTGGCATTTAGATAAGAAGGTATGCGCGTCGATTATTTGACTTGTATATCTACATTGGGCGGGGAGGACGACGAGTAGGCATATGGGACACCCCACTCCTTTACACTGATACCGCACTCGACGGAGTGATATGGACGTATTTATATATTACTGATACCACGTTCTGTAGATTGTTGGGCGTTACTTGATGACATTGCAGATACTATACTCTATAGAATGTCGGACGATATTGTATTCCTGCGCCTGTGTTATAGGGGGCATGTGTGGCATATACTAGCCGGTTGCCACGACTGGTGAATTACGTCAGCATATGTCTAGCCTACACCTTCCCATATACTCACAGTTGTCCTCATATTGCATTCACTTAGATGGTTAGCACACCTTTATTGTATTTATTTTATTCAGTATTTATATATAGCTTGTCTCTATGTATCTTGTTACGTCCCTCTGAGGACCTGGTTCCCTTCCAAATTTGGACGACGCTTTCTACCCCACAGTGTACGACCCCGGACAAGAGATGAGATTCGCTACCGCAGAGGCGTTAGAGGTACAACCGTCAGATTTTCCGTGATCAGTTGGTAGGCCTTTAGCCTGGATTGGGTACATCATTATCTAGATCCGATGCCCTAGTCATTATCTTTTATATCTCATTTCAGTACTTTTATTACGTCATAGCAGTGGGTTTGTTCCCACCAGACATCTTGGTTTATACTATGATATTTCAGACTGGTGTTTATCTTCCAGCAGTTTATGTAGTACTTCTTGCTCTTTATATTGTGGATGAGATTAGATTACCTGTTATTGACTGATATTGCACCTGTTAGTATTTTAGGACAGCGTAGCACTCTTCGTGGATCCATTAAATTGGGATATTCTCGGAGACATGTCAGCTGGCTATTGCCACGTGGCCTAGTTTCATATATTTTGGGACTGGAGTGTGACATGATTTTAGTGGTGGCCCATGCAGGTCTACTTTTTTGCTTGTGGTATGGTAACATACCCAGCGAGCCTGCAATAGGATAGAAATTACTAGGTCTCATCCACTTTTTGATTCGCCTTTGAACTTCCTTGATACTGCTTCTAAATATCTGTATCATGTTTGTTGATTCGTACTCTTTTAATGAAGTCCTATCTTTTACAGCAAGATGAATTTGTGCAGTGGACGAGGAGCACCCCATACCGCGGTGCCAGATAACACCACTCAAGGAGATGAAGTATCCCAAGGGCAACCCCCTCTACAGACCCCGCTGATACATTGGTACGAGACATCTTAGGGCGATCCTACACCGCATCCCGAAGGACAGACTTCCCAGACAATCCCCATGTAAGCCCCCTGATTTTCAGGAATTATTAATTTGGAATTTTCACAATTTTCTAGAATTTTCAGGATTTTTCTGTAATTAAAACCTAGGCTCTTGGTAATTAAATGATTTTTATTTCCTATTAATTACTATTAAAATATTATAAAAATAATATTTTTTTGTGTAAAATGAAAAACTGGACTTAGGGTAATTTTCTGGGAATTTATTGGGCCCCAGACCTATTTTTAATCACCTAAAAACTGTTTTTTTATTTTTTTTATTTTTTTATTATTTTTAAACCGAGCCCAGCCCAAACCGAGCCTAGCCCAAACCAAGCCCAGCCCAACCGAGCCCAGCCCGGTTGGCTATCGGGTCGGGTCGGGTCGGCCAGACCCGAACCCGCCGCCCGACCCGTTCTGACCTCTTCCTCCCCACGCTCCAGAGCCCGCGATTTTCGGCGGCGTCTCCGGCCACGTCGCCTGACCGCCCACGCCGCGCCACGACACCCCCTCTCTCCACCTCATCCGGCCACCCCCGCTCCCATCTCCCCCTATAAATTCCCTTCTCCCCCCCTCGACTCCGGCCACCATTCTTCCCCGCCTGAACCCTAGACCCCCGACCGCCCGTGCCTCCGCCGACCTCCACCTACTCCTTCCTCCCAATGCCGCGACCTCTTCCTCCTCCTTCTCCGCACCGCTCCTCCCACCGGCCGACCCGCCTCAGTCACCCCGAGACCCGTCGACCTCCCCACTGACCTCATTCCTCCTCCGTCCCACAGCCCGGCGCCGTCCTCGACCCGCCAGAGCTCCGCTCCGCCTCCGCCAGGGTGCTGCCCACCTCTGGCAAAGCTTCGGTGAAGCCCCGGCGCCACTGTGCAGCCGTCTATCATGCCCTAGCCTGGACACAGTATCCAGGACACGTATCCCCTTGTGTCGTGTCGCCTCGGACACGAAATTCCCATTCAGCGGAGCCCTGTTCAGGTACTCTTTTCTCTCTCCTCGTAGCTCTGTTTTTCGTTCCGTCAGTTGCAACGCGTAGCCTGCATGACCCCCTCGGTGCCCGTGCAACCCGCTCGGTGCATCGCGTCCTGTGGTGATCGCGAACCGCGATCCAAAAACAGGAAAAACAACGACCTGTTTTACCCCGAAACTGATTACGCCCCGCCAAACGGGACGACTTGGTCGCACGCGGTCTTCACCGATATGTGCGCGCCGTTGATACGGACGTGTGGGATTTTGCAGAAGTCGATTCGGATGTGCGTGCACACCGAAATCAACGCGTATCCGCGGACACCGTCCCGTATCTGCCCTTTCTGGAACGCGTCCTAACTTTGTGTACACGTGTCGGATCGAAACAAAACTTGCGCCATCGGACTCGTAGCAATACGCTAGTCCTGTGACCCAAGTTTGGTTCGATTCCGAGAACGTTGACAAAATTGCGTGTCGTGGGCCCCACAGGCTCCACTCGACGGACAATTTTGTGACCGGCTCATCGGAATCCAATTCTGGAAGTTCTGTTGAGTTCGTATCAGCGTTCCTGACTTATTGACACTAAGTTGGACGAATTTGGAGACCTTTGACCCTGACACATTTTTTGGTGCAAAGCAGGCCCACATGCGGACCCCGTTTTGACCCAAAATTGTCATTTTTGCCCCTGTGTCCAAATTGGACTCAAGGATAGGAGTTTTTAGCTAATTGATATCTTCTGAGCATGATGGTAATGTTTATTTCAGCATCCGGAGACATTTCTGGAAATTTCTCGAGTAACAGAACAATATTTGGAATTCAAACATCAGGCAAGTGTACCTTGCCAACTTGCAGTCTTTATTTCATATTATTTGTCTTAATTATAATTATTGTACATGCTTAACCTAGGAACCGTGTGACGTACTTAGTGTCCGATTATAGTCGGGTGCCAACCCCGTACGCGGTGTTGGGTACGTTATCTAGAGATGGACATTTTGGATCCTTTACTTTCTCGTACTTGTCTTATCAAGTACATCAGGACCCAGGACACTTGACACTATTCATGCAGACAGAATCTTCCTTAGATATTCATGGTGATTCTGTGTAGGATACAGGATTGACATAGATATTATATTCTTAGATATTATATGACTTGTTGCATTAGCTATGATCCCATTGACATGGACATGAGACGTTATGGTCATGATATGCGTGGTTACATTGGGTGGGGAGAGACACACAGGCTACAGGCTGTTCCATATATATATCCACTACTATTGTGAGGTTGTAGACTCTCCAGCAGAGCTAGACCCTTTACGTATTATTACTGCTACCGGCTCCCCGACACAGAGCTTGTAGCGGTCTCAGCCTGAGTACTAGTGATGCTCTCACTTGTATTTCACATAGATGGTTACATTCTTACCCTATTTATTGCATTATCTGCTGCACTGCATTTATGTTGGCTTGTATTATCTGTACCTTGTTATGTCCCCTGAGGACCTGGATCTGGATTATGTCCCCAGGTATAGCCGAAGAGATCCATCCAGAGATATACCGTACAGGAGCACTTCCAGGAGCTGTACCAGAACCTGAGGACGAGATCGTGCCAGAGGACTCCTCCTGAGTATTGGTTTTGCATAGTCAGTTATTTCTGTTTCTATTTCCAGTTCCTTTATTTCCTGTCTATTGCATTGATGTATCAGACTTGTTCTCGGATTGTTCACCGAGACACTTTTATTGAGATTTGATAGTTATTTCTATTTGCATTATTCTGGCATTTAATCTGTGATTATCTGTTATGGATGAGATTAGTATAGAATGTGACTTGTAAAATTTGATCTATTTACTGTTAGACTACAGCTTAAGCATGCCCTGATGGATCCATTAAATTGGGTTGTCCATCGGTACGTGCTGCTGGCCATTGTCGCGCATCCAGTCCCTCGGAATTTTGGGACTGGGGCATGACACCCCACGCAACATTGTGAGGGCCAGACTTCAGGAGCTACACCGATGACGCAGACTGAGAGGCCGACATCTGAGGAGATGCCTACTGCACAACCGGAGATTCTACTACCACCGCCTCCACCTTATCAACCCAGATGCCACAGCTAGATGGCCAGCCACAGATGCTTCAGTTCTTCCAGACAATGATGCAAGCACAGTGGCAACAAACAGAGACATTGAGACAGAGTCTGATGACAGTACTAAAGAGGACACCTGTCGTAACACCATCACCAGCACCTCCACCAGCCCAGACAGGTGGCACTGTTAGATGGTTCCGATAGATGGGACCAGATACTTTCTCGGGCAATGAGGCCGCCGAGCAGATCTTCGATTGGGTCGCCAATACGGAAATATTACTAGAAGCTTCACAACTGCAACCAGAGCTTTGGATGACCGCAGTGAGGGCCCAACTAAAAGGCAACTCCCATCACTAGTGGGATTCCATTGAGCACAGTGTAGGGAAGAACCAGACGTGGGAATAGTTCCTAGAGTACTTCAATGCGAAGTATTTTTCAGCTACAGTCAGAAATGCCCTGTACTCCCAGTTCCTACATCTAGAACAGAGAAATATGACTGTTGACGCATATGACGCGAAATTCAGCCGCCTTAGCAGATTTGGTGCCGTCCTGATACCCAATGAACTCGAGAAAGCCCAGAGATTTCACCATGGACTCAATTTCGAACTACAGAGGTATACCACTACACAGGCGAGGATTTCTTATGAAGAGGTTCTTGCAGAGGCAAGGATCCAGGAGGCCATCGTCAGAGGAGCTAGACGTCCCAGCACGACTACACCAGCCAGAGCACAGCCCGGAGCAGGAGGACCGCTTCGTCGTCCCGGAGCACAGACGTAGCAGAGAGCAGTGCCATACCCATATCAGGAGCTTCCGACTTGTCACCATTGTGGCAAGAAGGGACACGTCGTTAAAGATTGCCGGAAGAAGTTGGGATTATGCATGATATGCGGGTCCAGTCAGCACCTTGTCCGAGATTTCCTGCAGCACAGAGAGGTAGCACTACAGACAGGACTGAGGCCAACAGCACCAGCCCCGAGGACACTACCCCCACCAGGAGGTCAGCGACCACCAGCACCCGGAGGATTTCAGAGGGGACCACCCTTGGCCCCACAGGAAGTACAGTTCAACCGAAACCGACAGCAGACAGGAGGACAAAGGCAGGGACAAGCCTTCGCTTTAGCAGCTACTGAGGAAGAAATAGGAGGGGAAGCTATCACATGTACCATTTTAGTTGCATCATTACCTGTAACTGTATTATTTGATTCTAGAGCCACATTGTCATTTGTATCTAGTAGATTCGTAGCAATGCATAGCGTAGCGACTTCCCCCTTACCTAAGAGTTGGAAGATTTTTACCGGAGGAGGTATCGTGCCGGTTACCAGCACTATCAGAACGTGCTCGGTAGTTGTATGTGGTAGAGAGATGAGAGCGCGATTCTTGGTATTGCCTATGCTGTACTTTGATGTTATGTTAGGCATGGACGGGTTAAGCCAGTATAACGTCGTACTGAATTGCCGGAAGGGTAGCGTCACATTTAGACCGCCAGATCAGCCGAAATTTGAGTACATGCGAGGGACCGTCGAGCAAGGAGTAGGACAGATAGCTGGAACTTGAATGGCTATGGAAATGGTACCCCCATCCATAGTTGCTGAATTCGAGGATGTTTTTACTGAAGAACTTCCAGGCTTACCGCCAGATAGAGACGTGGAGTTCACCATCGAACTAGTACCCGGAGCAGCGCCGGTATCTTCTAATGTATACCGATTGGCGAAGAAGGAGTTAGATGAACTGAAGTTACAATTAGAGGAGTTGCAGAGCAAGGGATTTATCCGTCCTAGTGCATCACCTTGGGGAGCACCAGTGTTGTTCGTACCCAAGAAGGATGGAACAGTACGCATGTGCATTGATTACAGAGCCCTTAATGCTTTGACTATCAAGAACAAGTACCCCCTACCGCGGATTGATGATTTATTCGACCAGTTGACAGGAGCAGTAGTGTTCACCAAGATTGACTTGAGATCGGGTTATCACCAAGTGAAGGTGCGAAGAGAAGACATTCAGAAGACAACATTCAGGACTCGTTATGGTCACTACGAGTTCTTAGTAATGCCATTTGGGCTGACGAATGCACCTGCTGTATTTATGAACTTGATGAACAGAGTATTCCACCAATACTTAGACCAGTTCATGGTAGTCTTCATCGACGACATTTTGGTGTATTCGAAGAGCCACGAGGAGCACGAAGAGCATCTGAGACTAGTGTTAGAGACTCTACAGAGCGAGAAACTTTATGCCAAGCTGAGCAAATATGAGTTTCTTCTGGATCGTGTCGCTTTCCTTGGACACGTCATCTCAGGAGATGGAATTTCAGTAGATCCGGCAAAGATTTCATCGGTAGAGACATGGCCAACCCCTACCAATGTTTCGGAAGTGAGGCGCTTTCTAGGACTTGTCGGATATTACCGGAGGTTCGTAGAGAACTTCGCGAAGATTGCAGAGCCAATGACTCGTTTGACCCACAAGGAGCAGGAGTTCACCTGGACAGAGGAGTGTCAGAAGGCATTCGATGAGCTGAAGAAGCGCTTGACTACAGCACCTATCTTGACCATACCATCTGGACCCGGAGGATTCGTAATCACAACTAACTATCAAGCCCAAGTACAGCTACTCACCATATGGTCCATAAAGTGTTGGACAGCGATCCTCTAAGGCATAGTCTGGAAAAATGTTTCCAGTCAAGAAGGAGCAAAGTACAATCTCAAATAACAGTTCCATTAAATTGATAAGGACTATAAAGTAATAAACATGTGATGCTAGCTACTGAGAAGATAGTGAAATAAATGCAATGGCAATTAAAGAGAGACAGGCAATATAAAGAGACAGGCAATAGGCAATATGATATAGTCAGTGCATGTATGAAAATGAAAAGAACAAGGAACAGTATCATATACGTGTGATATAGTATATGATTTAAATAGAGAACTGTAATCTATTCTAAGTGTTTGAAATAGTAGTTTCGAAATGTGATCGACTTGGGAACATGTACGATAGCTACAGGGCCTGGCTAATCATGGGTGAAAGCATGATTAACACTTACATTGTTCTATACTGCAATAAGAGGTTATGATCACATTTCTTACTAACTACTTTCCCGCCCCCAACTAGTAATGTGGATCCAACCATGACACGTCACGATACACGAGCAAGTCCAATCTATCATGTACGATGTCTAATATACATGTCGTGTACAATATCAAACGATAATCAAAATAACATCTCATGACTACAGATCCAAGCCATACTAGTCCGTGTAACACAGTATCAAGGATTCAGATGTAACATTTCATGATTATTGAATTTATAGAAATTATCAAGGAATTGGAAATTATCGGAGAATGTACTTGCCTTGGGTCCTTAGCTGGTATTTATGGATGTCCTGTTCCAGAGTATCCCCTGGGTGAAGCAACAGTCCTAGAAACATATAATAACAATACAATATTTGTAATCAGAAGCTATACTAACACACAACAATACTAACTCAGGGGCTATGCCAGGTAGGCTACTGGTCAACTAGGGTCATATAGCAGATAGACATCTAAAACACATTACATATTTTTAACCAACATTAATACCTACCATATATATATATATATATATATATATATATATATATATATATATATATATATATATATATATATATATATATATATATCCTTTAATATCATGTATAATATATATATAGTTAAACAATGTATGTTTTACCATGTTTATAAAATTTAAAAATATACTAGGTGTATATACAATAAATATATACCTATATCAATTTTATATATTGAAAAATATATTAAGTATACCAATAATACATATAGTAGAACACGTATTTATATATACCAATCATATATATATATTGAAAATATATTAAATGTATGTACAAAATATATATATATATATATACATTTATACTAATTATACACATTTGAAAATATACTAAGTATATATATATATACAAAATATATATACATACACCAAACATTATATATTTTTATACCAAAATACCTACATATATGAAATACACATACTATACACCAAAATACGTTTATACACATATATATACCAATCAATACTAAATACGTACTAAATACGTATATATCAATTATATTAAACATATACACTATTAAATACACATTGTAAGAAAATACCAATATACTTACATTTATACCAGTTAATGATTACATACATATACTATATATATATATATATATATATATATATATATATATATATATATATATATATATATATATATATGTATACCCATTTTATATATAAAAATATATTAAGTATACCAATAAATAATCACCTACATATCCTGAAATCTACATATACATTAATTAGCATCCACCATTCATTATATTAACTATATACACTATTCATTACATTAATTATAAATACTATACATATGTGTTTAAATATTAATTAAATAACAATATACATATACATATACATATACTAATTTATACTCCTACGTATATATGTATATGTCTACACATTAATTATACATACAAATACATATATATTAGCCATATATGTACATACACATTATATTAGTTATATATATATATATATATATATATATATATATATATATATATATATATATATATATATATATATATATATATATATATACATTGTGAAGAAGGAAAGAGGAACTCACAGCAGAGGGAGGAATGGCTTGCCGAAAAATGGCCGGGGGCTCGACGTCGGGAAGAACGACAATAGTGGTGGTGAACGCAGGCCGGAGAGGGGAGCTTGAACTGATGGAGGAGCAGCGGGAATGGCCGTCGGGTTGAGCAGCGTGGTGGAGGTGGTAGTGGCGATTAGATGATGGAGGTGGTCGAGCAGCAGGGGGCCGGCCGTACAGGTGGAGGGAGGAAGAGTAGAGGCGGAGGGGGAGTACAGGAAGTCGGGGCTGACAGCGAGCCGCCGGAGGATCGGCTGCAGGGTCGGTACTCGGCCGGAGTAGAGGAGATGGGGATGGGGAGTAGATGCCGGTGGTGGTGGTGATGTTGGCAGCGAGAGGGGCCGGAGCAGCGGGGATGGGGAAGGAGCAGCCGGAGGAGGAACAAAGGAGGAGGAGCTCGTGAGGGCCGCCGGAAAACTGCTGCGGCCGTCGGAGTTCGGCAGGAGGCAGCCGCCGGGTAACAGTATGGGAAAAAAATGCACAGTGTTCCCCCCTTCTCTATTATTCCAAAGTTTAAAAAAAAAGGAAAGAGAAAGAGAAAAAGGAAGAAGAAGAAGAGAAGAAGAAGAAAAAGAAAAGAGAAGAAGAAGAGAAGAAGAGTAGGAGCTACGGTTGTGGAGGCTTGAGGAGGGGGAAAACCTAGGTTTTCTAGGGATTAGGGTTTGATGGGACATTAAATAAAGAGAGAGTGTGTGAATCTAATGGTGAGGATGGACCCATAGAATGAGTGGTCCAGATTGGTCATGAATAAATTTTCATGTGGGAATGAGGGTGATGATTCAATTAAAAATTAATAGGGCTCCCTCATTGGTTTAAACAAATGGGTGTTGACACCAAAAATATAAATTTGCAAATTAGCCCCCTTAAATTTTGGTATTTGCACAGACACATAAAATGACAAAAATTTGCGGGCGATTCGGTGTCCGGTATTTTGTAGGGTCAAGGGGCGTTGTATGTTTGGTATGGGCTAAATTTGCAGGGCACTGGAATTAAATTGGGATTTTTAGAATTGGTTTAAATAGTATCCTCAATTTAATTAAAAATAAATGCAAGTAGTGTTCTAAAATTAATTAGGAGTACATGGGCCAAAATTAGGTCAGGTCATCAATACCAATAATGAAGTAGACTCAGAATATGATATTATCCTAATTTGGGCCACACGAAAAATAGGTCAAGATTGCCTCCAATTTCGATTGGAACGCACGACGATACAAAAATAGGAATTTATTAAATAACGACCGCGACAATTTTTGTGCGGCTAGAAATAATGCACAGAGAGCATAATTATGAGTTACAAAAATAGCAGAATGGAAGGCGGGCATGTCTAGGGCAAGATTGTAAAATTTGTTGGAAGGCAAAAGCTAGGGTAGTGCTCCAAATATCGAAGCAAAGGCAATGCGCAAAAATATTAAATAAAATACGGTAATTAATTACAAACTCCAAGAATTAAATTTTAACTAAATAATTAAATACAAAAATTCCATAATTTTGACAGGTGTTCATCTACTAGGCTTCTAGGTCAAGTCTGCTAGCTCAAAATAAATGAACACTGTATATAATCATATATTTAATTACACATATCACATATTTATTTAAATCAAATATACTTATCATGCAATTATTTAATTGTAACTACAATAATATTAAATATTATAAAAAGTCAAAAATACCCTTATTTTCGGAACGTGGTAGTGACAAGTCTACCCTCCTTAAAAGAATTTTGTCCTCGAAATTCAAAATTCTCAAAGTAGCGTTTATTCATACACATTACTATTTTCCCTCAAAGTTTAAATTCATAAATCACGAAATCAGGTAATAATCCACAAGGTCTTTTCACAATTTGTCAAAAATTCTAAAATTATTGTATTCCGGAAAAATCCTCGAAATAAAATCAAAGTCCATTTTTTTAAAAAAAATTTCCTTGAAAGTTTTGAGTTAATAATTCAATACTCAGAATTTAATATCCACTCCTCAAATTTGATTTTAATCAATGCTCGTATATAAAATAAAATCTCGTCCAAAAAGTTTAAATTCAAACATTTATCCATCAATTTTTTTTTATTCCTCGATTTCCTCTCCTCAAAATACTCAACAATGCGATACTTAAGGATTTTCTAATTGCAACATCCAAATATAATATTTTAAATTCATACTTGCAATCAAATAAATATATTGATAATCTTCCAAAATTTCCAAATTTTGTAACCAATTTAATCATGTCATAATCTTCCTGGAATTAATAAATCATAAATTCTGCCATGTTAAATTCTTGGCCCTTTATTTAAATCGATGTTTATCCTCGAATTTTTAATCATCTTGTCTCTCCTGTCAAGTCATATCCCCTTCATGAATCTTCGTCATGGTCAACCCCAATAATCATGGTCTAAGAAAATCTTCCTACAATCACACAAAATGCAACCCAAGGGAATATGTACGGTCATGGTGTCTTTGTCATGGTATTGCAGTCTCTATATCAGGGGTACTACTAACTACATTATAACAAGAAAATCATGCATACAACTACGGTACTAAGGTATCAATCAATCAATCAATCAATTAGATAGGAACAGAAGGAAGGAAAGAACAGAACCTGCTAACACATTACCTGTAGTATCGGTCTCCTCGACCGTCATCGCAAATGCCCCGCCCTGCTGGGGTGGTTCCCTTCGCGGGTGCTGAGCAATATACGGTTCCACAGGTAGCCTAACTGGATCTCTATAATCTGAAGCTGCGCGCTGGCCGGGGAGATAAGGGGCTAGAAGATAATCCCTTACTCGATGTCCCGCAGCGCCGTAGTGCAAACAAAGTCCTAGCCTCGTTCTACAGCTCTCCCAAAGGTGATCTGGCTTCTTACAGAAATGACAAGTCTGCTGTGTCTCTCTTGGAGGCTGTTGCTGATTCTGCTGAACACGGACTGGTGCCTGGTACTGTTGTTGATATTGATACGCCCATGGATGTTGTTGGATAGGAACTGGTGCTAGGTACTGCGGTGGATGCTGAAATGTCCATGGTTGTTGCTGAATATGAAATGGTACTCGGTACTGCTGTTGGTGTTGAATACGGGAATGCTTGGCTGGTCCTGTGCTACCATTCGTATCTCCAAAAGTATTGTGACTCCTCTTAGGCCTGAGATCCAGATCCTCTTCTGCAATCTGAGCATCCATCAAGATAGCCTCAAAGGTAGCGGTACGACGACCAGAAGTACGCGACCTAATCTCTCTCGTCAGTCCCTTTCTGAATTTTTGGGCTCGATCTCCTGGGTCCCGAATCATAGACGATGCAAAATGGCCCAATCTACAGAATTCTGCAGCGTACTCGTCGACCGACATGTTTCCTTGAACCAAGTCATGAAACTGACTTTTCAAGGTTTCCAATGCCACGTCGGGAAAGAACTTCTCCTTGAAGAGTTCCTTGAAGGTCTCCCAAGTAAGTCCTTGTGTAGTAATTCTCGGCTCCGTGCGATGCCACGTGAGTGCGATATCGAACATCTGACTGCCAGCGGCTTCTATCTGTAAGTTCTCCAGAATCTGGGTCAATCGCAGGCTCCTCTCTATATCCTCTAGCCAGTCGTCAGCGTAGAGTATCCCTTCGGTGCCTTTAAACTCTCGAGGCATCATCCTTTTGAAATCCACTATAGTGCCTGATCTCTGTTGCTGGCCAGGAAACTGCTGGTACTGTGCTACTTTCTCCAAAGCTTGGAGAGTCACTTGATGAGCATTCTCCATGTTTTCTCTCATCAGCTCGGTTTGTGCCTGGTGCGCTTCTGCTTGCACCCTCTGACCTCAGCTTGAACTCGTTGAGCGTCTGCCGTCACTCTTTGGGCATTTACCATGCCCTGGATCAAGGTAAACATCTGTGTCCCGTCCATGGATAAACCTCCGGGAATCGGAGTCGGTGGAGGAGGAAGGTTGTCCGTCACAGCTGCGGCAATCCTCTGAGCAGGTGGGGGAGGAGGATCCCCGAAAAGTGCAGACACACCTACGTGCATTGGAGATGTAGAAGGAACTACGGCTGTCTATCCCTCAGGTGGAGAGGTGGCAGACCCCTCTAAGGCTGATGTTCCCGCTCTCATAGACCGTGTCTGCGGCGACATCCTGAAGACAGATCCCAAAGAATCAATTTAGGCAAAAATGCGATATCATCAAGGAAGGACAGTACAGTTCTAAAGAAGCAACATTCAAGATAAATAGATTGGAATAACATTCCTAGTTGTGATTGCACAGGTTAAAGATACATCCATGGTCTGATACATCTATCCCCTAGGTACCACAGTTCTACTAGAAACATACTCACTGCTAGCTTCCTTACCTACTGCAATCGCTGATACTAGTTATCCTTATCACTCAAGTGCATATCAAATGCAACACACCATACTAAGTACTGCTCTCTCCAATACAATCCTAGATGAACACCTAAGCCAGTTGGCAGTGAAGCCAACATATCCTTACACATGCATCTCATCTACTTATACTAATATATCTCTCGCAATATAAGATCCTATCCTCAAATAAAATTCCTCAAAGTAACTCCTCGAATAAATTTTATAGTAAAATGTATATACTTTCCTCAAGGTTAATTATTTAAATACTGAAATGAAAACTTAATCACCTAAAAATCCTTACAGCTTGTCTAGGTTTATCAAATTGAATCTGAATTCCTCAAAAATAAAATTTTTATAACATAATATCTTGACTTCTCAAAATTCAAAAATGCAATTCATTTTCAAGCTTCGAATTAAAATTTAAATCTATATCTAGTAATCCAATAGCCCTAGTGTTAATCTTTCTCACTGTCCTCATCGACGTGTATCATCAAATAATACCATAAATCAGTCTGTAAATTCATCTTGATATGAAATTAACCCTATAATGAAACCCAAAATCCTAATTTAATACCTGATCAACAATCAACAAGTGAGAATGGACGGAACAAGGGAATGATTTTAAATTGGAATTTATAACAAGATTCTCAGGGGTCATCCCAGGAATCTCTCAAGGAATTGTGATTGAGTATTCGCTCTCGTCCTAGTATCCTATGTCCTAGATCCTATCGCAGGCACGCAATAGTGTAACAAAGATGCCACACTACTACGATATAGCACAACTCGCGAAGTCAGACCTGCATGGGACACCACTAAAAACGTGTCATGACCAGCACCCGGAATTGGGGCACGAGTACGCGAGTACGTCCAGCCTACGCCGCAGCATCGGCGGTAGAATGCTGTCAAGGTCTTGATACTATCTAGCCAATCTCACACAAGCATCCAATCTCCATAAGGAGGCACGGATGACACAAATAAAATAAACACATACTCAATCACAGGATTACAGCACGATAAGATAGCGAAACAAAATTAAATACAACACAAGTCTAAAGTAATAATCAAACTCAACAATATCCAAGTCTCAATAAAAATGCCGGAGACAAATCCGGTACCAAATAGTCTACTAAAAGAACTAACTAGAAGATTGGTGATTCCGGCTAGACCTCCCGGAATCACAACTAACTATCAAGCCCAAGTGCAGCTACTCACCATATGGTCCATAAAGTGTTGGACAGCGGTCCTCTAAGGCATAGTCTGGAAAAATGTTTCCAGTCAGGAAGGATCAAAGTACAATCTCAAATAACAGTTCCATTAAATTGATAAGGACTATAAAGTAATAAACATGTGATGCTAGCTACTGAAAAGATAGTAAAATAAATGCAATGACAATTAAAGAGAGACAGGCAATATAAAGAGACAGGCAATAGGCAATATGATATAGTCAGTGCATGTATGAAAATGAAAAGAACAAGGAACAGTATCATATACGTGTGATGTAGTATATGATTTAAATAGAGAACTGTAATCTATTCTAAGTGTTTGAAATAGTAGTTTCGAAATGTGATTGACTTGGGAACATGTACGATAGCTACAGGGCCTGGCTAATCATGGGTGAAGAGCATGATTAACACTTACATTGTTCTATACTGCAATAAGAGGTTATGATCACATTTCTTACTAACTACTTCCCCGCCCCCAACTAGTAATGTGGATCCAACCATGATACGTCACGATACACGAGCAAGTCCAATCTATCATGTACGATGTCTAATATACATGTCGTGTACAATGTCAAACGATAATCAAAATAATATTTCATGACTGCAGATCCAAGCCATACTAGTCCGTGTAATACAGTGTCAAGGATTCAGATGTAACATTTCATGATTATTGAATTTATAGAAATTATCAAAGAATTGGAAATTATCGGAGAATGTACTTGCCTTGGGTCCTTAGCTGGTATTTATGGATGTCCTGTTCCAGAGTATCCCCTGGGTGAAGCAACAGTCCTAGAAACATATAATAACAATACAATATTTGCAATCAGAAGCTATACTAACACACAACAATACTAACTCAGGGGCTATGCCAGGTAGGCTACTGGTCAACTAGGGTCATCTAGCAGACAGACATCTAAAACACATTACATATTTTTAACCAACATTAATACCTACCATATATATATATATATATATATATATATATATATATATATATATATATATATATATATATATATATATATATATATATATATATCCTTTAATATCATGTATAATATATATATAGTTAAACAATGTATGTTTACCATGTTTATAAAATTTAAAAATATACTAGGTGTATATACAATAAATATATACCTATATCAATTTTATATATTGAAAAATATATTAAGTATACCAATAATACATATAGTAGAACACGTATTTATATATACCAATCATATATATATATTGAAAATATATTAAATGTATGTACAATATATATATATATATATACATTTATACTAATTATACACATTTGAAAATATACTAAGTATATATATATATATACAAAATATATATACATACACCAAACATTATATATTTTTATACCAAAATACCTACATATATGAAATACACATACTATACACCAAAATACGTTTATACACATATATATACCAATCAATACTAAATACGTACTAAATACGTATATATCAATTATATTAAACATATACACTATTAAATACACATTGTAAGAAAATACCAATATACTTACACTTATACCAGTTAATGATTACATACATATACTATATATATATATATATATATATATATA